>CM035783.1:33388175-33673175 GCA_020466265.1 Siphamia tubifer | reverse complement strand
TACGTAAAGCAACAGCTGGAGGGGTCACAACCAGCCTGTAATTATCATGTTAGGATGCATCCCTCCTAATACTTAAACATAATGACAATACCATGGCGAGACGGGAAATGTGTCGTAATTATTATTATTATTATTATTATTATTATTATTATTATTATTATTATTATTATTATTATTATTATTATTATTATTATTATTATTATTATTAGTATTAGTATATCATGTAAATTTACCCACTCACATTTTTGATTACTTTTTTCAGCCTCTGTTTTCCTGAAGTTTTTTTTCTTCTTAATTTGACCTGAAACTACTCAAACTCTTTGATGCACTCTAGCTTTTCCTTCATTTTTAAAACTCCTATTTTGGTTTTCAAACCTCTCAATGATTTATCACCATTTATTCTAATATGATCCTCTGCATTTTGCATTTTTCAGTGAAAATATAATATTCTATAATATTCCATTCACTGATCATGTAGATGTTCATAAAAGCTCAGAGAAAATTCAACAGTTATTATATCCAATCAGGAGAAAAAAAAGAGGAATAAGTACTAGTATTTATCGTCTCCTGCTTGTCTGGGTCTGGGTCATGGGGGCAGGAGACTCAGCAAAGCAGCCCAGACTTCCCTCACTCCAGCCACTTCCACCAGATCCTCCAGGGGAATCCCGAGGCATTCCCAGATCAGACCACAGATGTAGGCTGACCAGATGAGGTTGGCTGGAATTCTGGACGGGATGGAGTGGGGGGTAGCGCTGCCCTAACATACATTGTCAATAAAAAAATATATGAATTTTCAAGGTTGTCAAAATAATGTTATTCAAGTATTTAATTGTCTATTAATCAAATATCATTAATACAAATGTTACCTGGAATAGACCTGATATTATTGAACGTGGAGACGTTGGAAGTTGAAATATAATAGGAAAATAATGAAGCTGTGATTCAAATGTCTTCAAATCTTCATTTATCTGTTAGAACTAATCTCAATATTAATCAAATGCTGCCACAGCAATAAACATAGACCTACAAATGTAAATAAATGAAAATAACACTGTTGCAAATTTAAATACTGTATGATTAGATGGCATAAGTTTTAAGGGTGTTTATATTATTTAGGTTATATGATAATGTCATTTAAATCACATTTAGATGTTGCAAAGTTCCAATTAATGACTGCTGATGCTGCTGCACTTTCAGTTCTGTGGTCGCTGTCGTCCTCGTCCTCACTATTGCACTATTGTCAATGAATATTAGCATCAGTCACTGTTCGCGTTTACTGTAGCAATGGAATAAACCTAGAATCTGATAGATCCATTATAGCCAGGGCACAGACATTTAAACATTCTGGGCAAGTAGGGAATTTGTTTCAAATGTTTACTCAGTCAAGTCATTATTTGGTATAAGTTTAATTTTCGGGACACATACAGACAGATTCGGGAATCTGGACAGCAGCTTAGAATTCAGGACTATCCCGAATTTTATGGTTACCCTGGTTATCTGGTTACTAGTGATGCGCGGTTAGGGGGTTTTACAGAAACCCGCCCCGCCCAAACCCAAGACGTGGCTCGGCCCGCCCCGCCCAACCCGCATGATGTCACGTATCGATAAACCCAACCCGCCCGCTATCAAGTATCGATAAACCCAACCCGCCCGCTATCAACCCGCGAGCTTAAATTTGTCTCTAAACTCACATAGTACATTCGCAGCATCTTTACCTTGTGCTTCTAATGTTAAAAGTCATGAAGCATCATTTTTGCCTCCTTTCTAACGTCTCAATATGCACTCCAGCACATAAAATAGACTCCACCCACATCATCACTCTATAAAGCGAACACATACAACGTTTCCGTACAACCTTCGCATCGCCTGTTTTAATCTTCTCCCTGATCAAGTCCGACATTTTCACTCTTATCTCTGAGTGTTCAGGGAGATTTGGCGCTAATAACAAATAACAAAAAGTTGGGATAAAAAAGCATTCAAAACAGGAACTGACGGGCTTGCATATGCGCGAGCCGAGCACGCACGCACGCACGCACACACACACACACACACACACACACACAACACACACTTCAGCGGGTATTGATCATCCCTGACCCGTCCCACCCGCATCCGCAATATGTATTAATACTGCGACCCACCCCGCCCGACTCGCGGGTCATAGGAGAATTAAGTGTACGAGCAATTGGAAGGAGAGGAGAGACGAGGATGCTACTGTAGGTTAGCGGGGCTCCTTTCCGTTTCATAACACGGCTGTGGAGACTGCTCCATGCACGCACACACCTCTCTATCCTCCCTCATCGGTCTTAACATGGTCTGTAAAGATATGAAGGCAACCCTTTCCTGTTGATGGCAATGCAAAGGATGTGAAAATAACGTGGCTGTTACCCATTCATTCTGACTGGAGCGTGCCGCCTCTCGTGGAATGAAACTGCCGATGTCAATTGAGTTGTCTTTCATCATCATATTTTTTATATGTCATTGAGTATTCTTACTGAGGTTATTTTAAGTTGAAATATTGTATACCTTCAGTCTATCCATATTGTGCCATTTTTGGGAATGTCGTATGGAAAAATGCGGGTATTGATCGTCCCTGACCCGCCCCGCCCGCATCCGCAATATGTATTAAAAAGTGCGACCCAACCCGCCCGCCCCGCGGGTCACCCGCGGATATCCGCGGGCCAGCGGGTAGCCCGCGCATCACTACTGGTTACCCTACACAGGTCTAATCCCTCCAGCATGTCCTGGATCAGCTCTAACGTCTCCTCTCAGAGGGACATGGTACAGGAGGCATCATCTCCACTAGCTCCTCTAGACCTAGAGGACCAACAGCCTCCCAAAGGTCCAAGCTCCTCACCCTACCTCTAAGGCTGAACCCGACCACCTTGTGAAGGAAACTCTTTTTGGCTGCTTGTACCCGTGACCTCATTCTTTCAGTCATTACCCAAAGCTCATGACCATAGGTGAGGATCGGAACGTAGACCGACCAGAAAATTGAGAGCTTTGTCTTCTGACTTAGCTCCCTCTTCACCATAACAGACCAGTTTCACACATGAATTACTGCAGACACCGCCCCGATTGACCTCCTGTACCATCCTTCCCTCACTCGTGAATAAAATGCCGAGGTAATTGAACTCCTCCACCTGAGGCAGGATCTGGAGTAAATGGACTGCATTTACATAATACATTTTCCACCTTCACGGTGCTCAAAATGCTTTCTTACATTAGCCATACATTGACCCATTCACACAGTGCTAGACAGCTGATGCCATGCAAGGAGCTGCCAGACCTACTGGGTGAAATTTCGGGTTCAGTGTCTTGCCCAAGGACACTTCGACATATGGGCAGTTGGGGCCAGGGTTCGAACCACTGACTCTTCAGTCATTGGACGACCACCTCACAGCTGCGCTCTACCTTTGGGACACTCTACCTTTTTTCTAACTGAGGACTTCGGTGGTGCAGTGGTTAGCACTCGCACCTCACAAACATAAGGACCCTGGTTCGATTCCAACACCAGACCTTTCTATTTGGAGTTTGCATGTTCTCCCTGTGTCTGCATGGAGACTCATACAGGGTGTACCCTGCCTTCATCCATTGTAGCTGGATTAGGACCCCAGTGACCCTAGTGAGGATAAAGCGGGTTCAGACGATGAGACAAGACGAGGACTATGGCCTCAGACTTGGAAGTGCTGATCTTCATCCCAGCCACTTTATACTCGGTTGCAAAATGCCCCAACAAGAGCTGGAGATTACTGTATGATGAAGCTTAGAGGACCACATCATCTGCAAAAAGCTGAGACGAGATCCTTTGAGAGGTGGTCACTTGAAATATTTTCCAACATTGTTATAGGAGCTGCCAGTGATACTGAGCACTTGTTGGTCATCTGTGGTCCATCTCATGTGATTTATATGAGAAAGTGAATCCAAACCTTTAATTGGTCATGTAGATATTCATGAAAACGAGTTAATTCAAAGGTTATTATATCAAAGTAGAGAAAGCTAAAGAAAAGTTGTTGTTTTTTTTCCTGCAAAACCTATCATTAATTTAACAAACACTCAGTATTTCCATCCACTGACATTGATCCAACTCCATGGGTTTTACTGGTGAATTAATGTTTGTAGAAGATGATGTTTCCACGGTAACTACAGAGCCTCTGAATATCCAATTACGTCATATCTGATGTGCATAAAAAATAAAAAAAAAACCTGACAAACTGTATTTTACATACTTTTGTCGATGGTGGATGTTGAGGAATTCATGGGTTAAACTGATGATTGATGACATAAAGGAAAGTGATATAATAGTCCATTTGTTTCTGGTCCCTGACAGACTGTAGAGCTGATGTAAATGTCTTGGATAAATGTTTTAGATATTTTAGTTTTCAGTCATCTTCTGTGGCTTCGACCCTGGGTGATAAAGTAGTTGTCATGACAATCTGTGCGTATGGGCTGTGGTTTATGAAGTGAGACCTGTCACAACCTTGGCTGATGCGAGAGAATAAGTCAGATAAAGGTGATAACATGGATATGTGTGTGTTTAAAAGATGTTTATGGAATGAGTGAAATAAAATAATCAGCTAGAGGACAGTGATAAAGGAACACATATTATCTGACTGTTGTGGTTAATAATGTGTCAATGGTGTGTCCTTAAAAATGTTGGTTTTAAATCACTTGTGGCTTATTTATTTAAGATTTTCCATTACCTTGAGGCAAAGGTCATCATGTTAAACCTTTAACATATATTATATTCATTCTCAGTGTTTTTTTTTCATTTTATTTCTCTAGAAATAATACATTAATCTTAGAATAATTATATTTTCCTGTCAAAATAAAGCCCTTTCTTGTAATATAATGGGTTATTCCTGATATTTTCACTTTTGTTGCATAATTGTATCTTCATATTATTTGGAAATTAAATAGCATTTAAAAAGAAAAATGATTAAAAATGTGAACTTTTACCTACTGCTTTCAAAATGTAATGACATTTGTTCTGGGTCACTGGTAATCTTTAAATCTACTTTGATATGAATTCAACCAATGGATGATTCTCTGAATTGGGTGCATATTAGAGACTGGCCTAAGACCAGTCCGACCTTCAACCCTCTAACAATGATTCAGCCCCCTACCCCTAGTAGTGTTTTTTTTTTTTTTTTGTTATGAGGTTTAATGTTACAGGATTGAAGATTTTAGCTAAAAATAGCCATAGAGTCACATTAGCTCGAGCATGGAGCACTATAAAGGATGAGAAAAACAAGAAATTAATCAACTTTTCTACGATTTTTTTCCTGAAACAATAATCAAATATAATTTATGCTTGTAACAATTATAAAAAGTTGACCTTGATGATGTCAATATGACGATAAAAACAATGAAATATAGGTAAGAAAGTATGGTACTACATGGTAATACTCATGTTTACAGTTTGAATAGGAAAATATTTCACTAATTAACTTCCTGGGAGTTCCTAAAGTTGTAGGAAGTTGAACTGAACCATTATTTTTTTTAAAGAATGTGATTGATATCCCATTACAGGGTTGAACAAAAGTAGGGGACAAGATTAAAGACACCTATTTTATAAATAACTAACTTCATGGTTTGTGGTTACTGGTTAGTTTTTATTTGTTTTATATTCAGTAAAAAAGTAACTTGAGTCAGTGGCTACATGCTCATTTGGTTTACCTCTATGTCTGAGAAACCCAAAAAAGGTTTAAAAATATATATAATTTTTAAAATATGTTTGTGTGTTGTTATGCAAAGACACATGGGTATTTTCATTTTATGCTTTAGAATGTATTTTGTTGCTTATTTTATATGAAAATCTTTGACCTATATCTATATAGGTCTATATCTTTGACCTTTGGCCTATAGAAAATCACCCCAATAGTTTTACTGCTTGAGTGTTAACAAACCAAACCAAACCAAACTGAATTAAAACAATACTAGTTGTCTCTATTTTTGTGGGGTGGAGTAATAAGACTAATGACTATATACACCAGGCTGTAATAACAACAGCTGAATATTTAAAAAAAACTACTTTAACAAATGACAAAATGCTTTTTCATGTGATAAAATGTCAATCTTCATTAGGTCATGATGAAATAATGTTCTTTAAATATAAACTATTATGTAGATGTGGCTTCTACAACAGTCTAATAATAAATCCACAACAGAAACTGCTCCCAATAAATTATCCAATAACACAACAATGAATTAAGTTTTAGTTATGTATATTGTGTCTATAGTTACATTTACTTATTTAAAAAAAACCCTGTATATTGTATAGAGAATTATTTATTTTTTTAAATCAGTATCTCTTATGTGTGGGCAGCATGGGGATGCATTGGTTAGCACTTTTGCCTCTCAGACAGAAGGACCCTGGTTCAATTCCAGCAACAGACCTTTCTGTGTGGAGTTTGCACGTTTCTCTCCCCGTGTCTGGATGGGTTTACTCCAGTTTCCCCCATCACCCAAAAATATGTTTATTAGGGTAAAATCCTCCAGCAGGTGATTCTGACCATTAGCCTGGCTCTACAGCTGGAGATGGGTCCCCAGGCGCCACCCATGTCTGCCCACTGCTCCTTACAGGTGCCCCAAAGGCATGAAGGATGGGTTTCATTGTACAATGTATAATGACAAATAAAGTACTTTACTGTTACTTTACTTTACTTTTTTAATCTAAATTGTCCATAGGTGTGAATGTGAGAGTGATTGTTTGTCTATATATGTTCAGCCCTGAGATGAACTGGAGACTCATACAGGGTGTACCCCGCCTTCACCCATTGTTGCTGGATTAGGCCCCCAGTGACCCCTGTGACCCTAGTGAGGATAAAGCAGGTTCAGATGATCTCTTATTTGCTGTGTTATAATCTTGCTGCTGTTAACCTACAATCCCCACTAGTGGAACTAATAACAGAATATCTTATCTTATCTTTAAAAGTCACTTATTTACTGATTATTGTTCTTCTTCTATGGTGCCAACCGGTGGAATGCTAACGCGAAAGGGCATGTGGCACCACCTAGTGTTTGGGAGTGGAACAATAATTCAATTCTACGTATGGAAAGTGAGATTTTACAGAAACTCCAGTTCAGTCCTTAGCTCATTTATTGAATGTACTGAATGTTATAGAATATAGCAGTGTTTCCATGGTAACTACAGAGCATCTAAACATCCAAATAGGTCATGTCTGATATGCATAAATTTTTTATTTTATTTTTTATTTTACACCAATTATTTATATGTATTAATAGGATTAATGGATCAATACGGTATTAAATGTTTTAGATCATGATGTTTGGGTCTGTGACAACTGTGCATAAACATAACATAAACATCACCCAAAAAAATGACAAATACTGACATGAACTTTTACCATAAAAACCCTTGATTTGAAAACAGAGACATGGTCACAGGGTCACTCAGATTGCACAGATCTCAGCCAAGGTCAGTGTTTCTTTTATTCCACAATGAACCACAAACAAAGCACTCATTCTAACATGGACTCTTTCTTCTTCTGCTGATAAGTTGGTGCCACTGGTTGATTTGGTGCCTCTTGAAATCTATTTTTGTTTATTTTTTTTTATTGAGGAATGTAGCTGTTTATTCCATTATTATTTAGATATACAGCCCAACACATTTATAATATTATTATTATTATTTATTTTTTAATTTATTTTATTTTTTTACAGCAAAGTTTATATGATGCACTGACAGTAGAACACTTTTAATTTTGTTGTACTGGTGACAATGAAAATAAAAGATCTAAATCTAAATAATAATAATAATAATACACATTCAGTCTCAGTCCACTTTTGGTAGCATTACCCTGGACAGTAATGAAGTAGATATGAACCTTTTTACACATTAAACAAAAAACATTGGAATAATTACAGCTAAAACTTTTGAATATAGTATTTAAATAAACAAAAGGTATATGACTGATGTGCTTTTCTTTTATTTTTAAACTCTATTTGTCTTTATTTTTTAAGTAGTTTATTATGCATTTCATTATTTTTATGCTTTAATTACTTTATTTAATTACTCAACTGCTCTAGTTTTATTGTGAAGCCTAATTTTCTATGAAAAGTTCTATATAAATAAATCTTATACAGTATACCATAGCTTTCTACTCACCCATAACATAACTCTTTACTTGTCTTTCTTTTTCATCTTGGTCCTTTTCAGATCATTTATATCATTTTCAGTGTCACATTAACCTACAGGGCAGGAAACTATGAGGAGATTAGTTACATAGAAGCTTGTGATGCTTATTTTTATCTACATATTATTTTATAAAGGTGGACTGATTAGAATATTCTTGAACCCAGGAACAGTTACAGTTACATCTGTTGCCCTGGTAACGCTACAGTACATGACACGTGTCATATTTAACACATTCTACACATCCATGTAACCAGAAGAACAACCACTAAATACTCAATAAATCCAATTGTCAGACGATAGAGCACAATCCAAACAACAAGCACTTAAATGGACAAGTATGTAAACCAGTCTGAGACCACATGGGCAGGAGACGAGGAACATGATGGGTGGGAAAAATCACTTTAACATGGACTTATTTTGTCATTTGTAACTGAGACATAACTGTTTTAGAGTCCTAAAACCAATGGTAGTATTTTTTTAAATGATGATAATACCAACATACAATTGACTAAGTATTTAACCATTTTTTATCTAGTTATAAATGGTTTGTTCATGATCTATTAACCTTTGTTACCTATTTATAAATGAGTTTTCATAATGTATTAATCTTTTTTTTTTTTTTTACCTACATGTATTTGTTAATGCCTTGTAAAGGTTCATACTGTTTTCCAAATATAAATATAAAAGTATTAACAGACAGGTGCAGTGTTTGTTTACCTGTTTGATAACCGTTTAAATTTCCATTCAATTTCACCTTAATTTCTTAATAAACTCAATTAAATGTTGTTCTTGAACCATTTTAATAACATGCAGTTGGTGTTTGATTATATTATAAATGAAAATATTAAGATGAAAACTGGGATACTAGAGGCAGGTCCTGTTAAATGATGCAATAGATAAAACATTTGTGGATATTTATTCATGTTTTGATGTGTTATGGACTACATTTAGACATATTTTTAGTTTGTTTTTGTTGGACTATGACTGTGTTTGTTGTAATATGGTTCCTATGTGGATAATTATGAGACATATAGGTTCACATCTGCGGTTTGACATTTGTATTTTGAACAAATGAGTGATAATATCTCCTGTGGATATTTTATTTGAAAGTGGTTTATATCTTCTGATGTGTGAGAATCTCTTTTGTCAAACTACATTAGATCATGTGACATTTGGGACAGGTTTGAGTGGTTTGATTAACATTTTTGACCGACTACTTCCAGCCTATATGTGGACCCTTGGAAATTTAAAGGGTTAAAATAATCACATTTTACAGCTATTTGTTAATGGTTTATTTATGATAAATTGTGTATGAACAATACATTAACATTAAATTCAGAATTACTTCATGAACATGTTTGTATTTACTATCTTTTCACAAAAAAATTTAAATAACCTCAACTATGAATTTCTTGTATGAATGTGAAACGTTCTCTTGTTTTGTAAATATGTAATTTTCCTGATATTTTTCATTGTTTTTTCTTCCAATATGATGCTGTGTTAATATAAAAGCAATATGGGTCTATTTTTCTGTTCAATTTTATTAATACAGCAAATCACCCAAAAAAAAAAAAGATTAATAAATGATAAAAAAAAAAAAAAAAACAATCAACAAAACTCCAACAAAGGTCCTTCATAGAGTAAGAAAAGTACAGTGAAAACTACAAGAAATCTAACAATTTAAATACAAACATTTTACAGTGTTGGTATTATACAGTCAGACCCTGTCCACTTTAGGCACCATTACATTAGTCTACTACAGTATTTAATAAAAAAAAAAACCTAAAAACTAAATAAAACAATTCTTCTCAACGATCAAACGTGCTAAACTATACTTACTTTACTAATGATTTGGAAACAAGTAAATACCACACTGTGCCCCTCCTACTCACTGATACCCTGTCTATCCAGGAATTAACTTTGAGTATTTAATTTATTTATTTATTTTATAAATCTGTAGTTCATGTGATTTATCCTCCTGAGACTCAGTAAGTAAACATTTTCACCATTTTTCTTTAAATAATTGCCTTATTTGGTAACAGAATGATGCAACATTTTTAAAAAAAAAATCCTTTTCAGTGGACATTTTTATTTTAATTTGTTTTATAGTGAAGCTGTGAAACTCTTATCCACTACAGGAAATAAATGCATTGCTGGGTCTGAGGTGGATGTAAGATCCTCAAGCTTTTTCATTGATGTTAGACTGCCCTCTTCTGGATGGAAGATGAACTACAACTACAAACAGCAGTTTATTTAAACAGAAGTTATAAGTATGTTTAGAAACTAAAACATCTTTTGTAACAAACTCAGTGAAATCTATCATAAAGTATTATTGAGGTGCCATTACATTTACATAAAATGTACAAATGAGTCCCTGTAGCATGTGAAATATTAAGTTTTATTTCTTGTCTTTTAGGATCAGCAAAGTTGTGCAAATACAAGTACTACTCGGAAAATTAGAATCACGTACTGCAGCTCTTAAAGGTGGGGTCCAAGATGCTTTTCTGGTTCATTAAAAAAAAAATTCTTATTATTATATTACTTAAAATCCCCTTCACGCTGTGATTACAAGTAGGCCTAATTAATTAAATGCTGTATAACACAAGATGTATATGTATATATATATATACACATACATACATATATATATATATATATGTATATATGTATGTATATATACACATACATACATACATACATACATATATATATATATATAGTTACTAGTGGAATGGACAGGACTGAAAAAGCTCCATTCAATCATTTTGAGATCCCACTTGAAATGATTGAATGGTGGTACGTCAATAAACTCAACTGGCATTTGTCTCCCCCCTCTGTTTCATGTAGAAAGGGGTGCGCACAGAGAGAGGGGGGTGCCCAATTATAGTTTTGTTATCCTGGATTTAAACTTTTATTTATTCACTAAATGCACATTTATCGAACTGTGGCTATTAGTGATGCGCGGTTAGGGGGTTTTACAGAAACCCGCCCCGCCCAAACCCAAGACGTGGCTCGGCCCGCCCCGCCCAACCCGCATGATGTCACGTATCGATAAACCCAACCCGCCCGCTATCAAGTATTGATAAACCCAACCCGCCCGCTATCAACCCGCGAGCTTAAATTTGTCTCTAAACTCACATAGTACATTCGCAGCATCTTTACCTTGTGCTTCTGTTGCGTGGGTCAAAGGACATGGCCCTCCACTACATATTTAATTGTTGAAAAAACGTTTCCTTTATTTGATTCTGTAAGAGATACAAAAAAAACAACGACGACAATCAATGGACACTGCGGCACCGTAGTATGTGTACAGAATAGCCTCTCGCGTGATCTCTCGTTTCTAAAATAATACACATATAACAATCATATTACATATTACACACAGAAAAACAATACAAAGTACAAGAATGATATAAATTGACGTTATTAATCTAACGGTCGGTTTAACGTCTCGCGCTCGTGAGACGTTAAACCTAGCCACTTGCCCAACCGTTATATTTTCCCACAAGCAGAACAAACAAACAACACTTCACAATCGAAATACAACTACAAAACAATTCAATACATGTATAGAACAACTCCGACACTTGCTCTTTACCTGTAAGAGATACAAAAAAAAACAACGACGACAATCAATGGACACTGCGGCACCGTAGTATGTGTACAGAATAGCCTCTCGCGTGATCTCTCGTTGCCTCACGAGACTACTCTTGCCCTTGACCAGTGTCACCAACGCGCCCTCTGCTGGTCGGAGTTTGCTACTGCACAATGACATACACATATCATTCTCACCACACTGAACATGAACCACACCAAACCAAAAAAAAACATGCTAAACATTCAAACTAGAACAAAACTATATATATAGATATATGTATATTTTAGTTATTTTACCCCAACTATGGCCCTGTATGCCACACTTCTAATGTTAAAAGCATCATTTTTGCCTCCTTTCTAACGTCTCAATATGCACTCCAGCACATAAAATAGACTCCACCCACATCATCACTCTATAAAGCCAACACATACAACGTTTCCGTACAACCTTCGCATCGCCTGTTTTAATCTTCTCCCTGATCAAGTCCGACATTTTCACTCTTATCTCTGAGTGTTCAGGGAGATTTTGGCGCTAATAACAAATAACAAAAAGTTGGGATAAAACAGCATTCAAAACAGGAACTGACGGGCTTGCACATGCGCGAGCCGAGCACGTACGCACACACACACACACACACACACACACACACACACACACTTCAGCGGGTATTGATCATCCCTGACCTGCCCCACTCGCATCCGCAATATGTATTAATACTGCGACCCACCCCGCCCGACTCGCGGGTCATAGGAGAATTAAGTGTACGAGTAATTGGAAGGAGAGGAGAGACGAGGATGCTACTGTAGGTTAGCGGGGCTCCTTTCCGTTTCATAACACGGCTGTGGAGACTGCTCCATGCACGCACACACCTCTCTATCCTCCCTCATCGGTCTTAACATGGTCTGTAAAGATATGAAGGCAACCCTTTCCTGTAGATGGCAATGCAAAGGATGTGAAAATAACGTGGCTGTTACCCATTCATTCTGACTGGAGCGTGCCGCCTCTCATGGAATGAAACTGCCGATGTCAATTGTTGTCTTTCATCATCATATTTTTTATATGTCGTTGATTATTCTTACTGAGGTTATTTTAAGTTGAAATATTGTATACCTTCAGTCTATCCATATTGTGCCATTTTTGGGAATGCGTATGGAAAAATGCGGGTATTGATCGTCCCTGACCCGCCCCGCCCGCATCCGCAATATATATTAAATATAACCCGCCCAGCCCGCAATATGTATTAAAAACTGCGACCCAACCCGCCCGCCCCGCGGGTCACCCGCGGATATCCGCGGGCCAGCGGGTAGCCCGCGCATCACTAGTGGCTATCTATCTATCCATGTTCAAACATTCAGAGTGGAATCTCAAAATGATTGGATGTTTTTCAGTCTTGCCCGTTCCACCGGTGACTAAATATTTTTACTCTTGTGTTATAGAGCATTTAATAAATTGATTGTAATCAGGGTGTGAAGCGGATTTTAAGCAACATAGTAAAAAAAAAAAAAATGCACCGAGAAAACATTGTGTACCCCCACCTTTAATTGTCTTTTGGTGTTCCCTCTGCAAAATATTTAGGCTTCATCCTCTATGGGTGCTCATGTTTTGTCATGTATGCAAACATTTGATCATATACTGTGTGTTTACTTCCAACCAGATACAGATGGAGGCCCAGCAGCTGGTTATGTGTTACCATGGTGCACCATTGAGCCTGTTTACATCCAATCATTATCTGACTTCTGGAGTTTTTTTAGATAATAAGTGATCATGTAAATAAGATAATCTGATAGGCATTATCCAATAATGGCAGTTTTTGGATTATGAGAAATCAGATTAACATACCTAGATTTCTTCCCAATATTCTAATGTGTGTAGAATGGCACATATATACAAATAAATAAATTAAGCAAATATATAAACAATAGTTACACAACCTAAGAAAAAAAAAAGAAAACAAGCAAAGAACTTAAATGACAAAGCAAAATGTAACAGATTTTGCAGTCTTATTAGCTCCCACAGTAGGACAACTAATGATAACACCACAGGCATTGCCATGGTAACAAGACACGAATGTTTCAAAGATGACAGGAAGTATACAAATGTGCGTACATACTACGAAAGAATGGAAATGGACTGAAACATATAAACCAGGGTTTTCCCATTATCGCATTTCTGAAGTACATTTAAATACATTACATCTGATTATGTCAATTATTATTATTATTATTATTATATTGATTATTGGATTGCAATCATCATGTAAATGGGCTCAATGTCTCTTAACCTCATCATCTTCATGGAGTCTGTTAAACCTGTTTTCTGAAGCAGGTTGCGGAAGAACTGAAGCTGTCCAGAATACAAAAATTTTTCTGGATTCAGCAGATATATACCTTTCATATATTTCAGATTTCCTCTTTTATTCTGCAAAACTGAGACCTGAGTAACTATATTTGATTCATGTACCATCAGAGATGGGAAATAATTAAGTATAAGTACTGCATAACTTTAGTGCAGTAGTTTTAATTTACTTTTCGGCACTTTTTTACTTTTATTCCCTATATTTGTTCAAAAATATCCGTACTTTCCTTACATTCTCAGAATAGACTTGTTACTTTTTTTAAATTAAACACATGTAATAGTACGAAAAATAAGAGGCTTCAGATGGAATTTTTACTTTCATGTCATAATTATGCATTTGTTATTTAATATTTATGATTTTTTTTTACTCCAAATGTGCCATTTTTTAAAATCACATTTTAACTATTTATTAACACTGAAGTTTGATTTTCTTATTATTATGCATTTCTTATTTCATATTTATGATTTTTAGTCTCATAATTCTTTACTTTTTAGTTCCTAATTATTATTGATGACTTTTTTTTTTTTTAATTTTTCCTAAATTTACTGTAAGTTAATCAAATACATTATCTTACACAGTAACTCACTTTTAAGGGCTTTGTTTTTTAGATACTTATGAAACTTTTCAGATTTGTCCTAGTTAAATAGGTATTACAGTATGTCATTCATGGCAAAAAATGCTGTTTTACTTTTTACTTTTGAACTTTATTACAATTGATAAGTTGTACTTTTTTATTTTTACTTAACTAAATGAGTCGAATCAGTGCTTATATACTTTTAGTATTTTTTTCCACACAAGTAGCTGTACTTCTACTTTGGACACCTCTGCATATTGAGTGTTAATAAAGACACTAGTGTACTGCTGCCCTCTACTGGCCTGTCATGTGTATTACATGACATTTGTGCTGAACAACTGTTGATACAGTATTTATCTCACAGCCCATTTCATTAAGTTCAGGCTAATGTGGTAACTTTTCTCTTCAGAATAGTAAAGATATTTCAGTTTATTTATCTTTGGAACTGTGCAGCAACACTGAGGTATTGATGATGATGATCAGAAAAATCTGTCAGTATAATTATATTAAGAATTTGTGAGTTCATAAAATATCACGAGTCATTATCGTTTATAAAACTTGTTGTTTCTAAATGTAATTTTAGGACATGGAGACTATTCGAAAACAATAGTAGAGCAGATTGACAGTGAAATGACACCAACATTAACAGTATGAACAGAACCTGCAGGAGTTAAATGTTGGAAAGATGTGAATAACTGATTAAAAAATAAACTTCAGGATTTTAAACCATGTACAATTCAAGATGTCATGTTATAGAAAGATATTCTAAACAGACATACATCCCTTTTGATTAATATCATTTTCATTATAGGTGAATACCACAGACAAAAACAAACTTAATTCAAACCAATCTCAACTGTCTTAAAAACAAATTAAAAATATTTTCACCTGAATGAACATTGCATTATTATTTTAATGCTATAAGTTATTATTATGATTATGATGATGATGATGATGATTATTATTATTAATGTTGATGTATGTAGTATCTTCCCATTTCCTGTTGTCTCAACAAGGAATTTAATTTTGTATAAAGGAGGAGTTTAATGTTAGTGGCTGTAACAGAGCCCCTTTGCAAAACAGCCAATCACAAATGTTCCATTGGTGCAGTTTAATTGGACCCCATCGGCACTGGCGGAGGTGCGTCAGGCGGAAACGCCATGCAGGTAGCCCTTACCTGTGCTCACAAGATGCTGTGGTTAAGTGTTTCTATATCTTGGAAGAATTAAAAAAAAAAAAAAAAAAAAAGTTGCCCATGCTATATTTTACTGCACCACCTTTGGTTTTGATCACAAGAGACTGACACTCAAACACAAATACTATATCCTACAAAAATATTGCACTTTACTACAATGCAAAAAGGTTTCTGTCATATAAGGTCTGTATGAGGTTGTTATTCACGACTAACTTAAAAAAAAAAAAAAAACTTTCAATATTGATCTATAATCTAAAAAAAAGTTTGCGTAAGGAGCGCTGCCTGGACTCAAAATAAGTAAAAATAATTAGAGGTGCTCTATTGGAAAGGAAAAAACATAAAAAGAAAGAAAAATGCCAAGGCACTCTCTTGAAAGTGAAGAATAAAAAGCCTTTATTGAACTGGCCTGGTTATAAAAACCTATAAAATCATAAAAAAAAAAAACATATAAAAACCCCAACGCGTTTCGGCACAAATGGCCTTCATCAGGGAGTCAGACTTGTCACAAAAACAGGAAGAGGTATTTAAAACAGAGCCAACCAATCAAAAACCTACACATCACAGTGCTCATTTAGGTAAAAAGTGTAGTCTAGAAGGCAGTGTAATAAATAAAACCTCCACTAGGTGTCATCCTTAAAAAAGTGAACAAGCCATAAAATTAAATTTTAACTAGATAAAAGCTCTGAAAAACTACAAATACACAAGTTAAAAACAAGTAAAATGAGAAGAAAATAAACAACACACAGTAAAAAAGTAAAACCAAAATTAAAATTTCATACATACAAGTTTGTCATGCAAGGTCGGGCTTCTTCTAAAAGTTACAAGAGGAGGGTCAGGAAAGATGGGTCTTAATGCTTCATCACTCTGGATGATACCCCAATTCTTAGTAATAATCTGTTTAATTTGATGAGCCTCTGTACTGTATCTTGTGACAAATATGAATCTATCCTTAGTAACTTTTAGAAGAAGCCCTACCTTGCATGACAAACTTGTCCACAGCCACCTGAAACCAGACTTGTCACAAACCAGTTTGCCCATTGGGTGTTTTAAATGTCATCATTGTAATCACTGTCCTAATGTTTTACAAGCACAGGCTTTCCAAGATTCAGTCTCTCTAAAACAGTATAAGATCAATCATTTTATTAACTGTAAAACTACTTTTGTCATTTATAGGTTGGAATGCCCCAGTTGTAATGTGTTCTACGTAGGTAGAACCAAAAGACGCTTACAAGACAGACTGGCGGAACACAAATACGCAATTCGCACCGGTAATTTAAAATATCCCATGGCAAAACATTACAGTGAACACCACAATAATGATCCAACGTCTTTACAGGTTGTTGGTATTGATCACATCCCGTTAACCCTTAGGTTGGGTGATAGACAGAGAGCACTGAATCAGAGAGAGACCTTTTGGATAGACAAACTACAGGCTACAAAATACCCAGGATTGAATGATGACATTGATTTTAGTGTGTTCCTCTGAGTTTTATTGCAGAGTTTTAATGTATTTTTTATTTTTTTATTTATTTTATATGTATGAAATACAGCTTCCTGTTTTTGTGACAAGTCTGACTCCCTGATGAAGGCCATTTGTGCCGAAACGCGTTGGGGTTTTTATATGTTTTTTTTTATGATTTTATAGGTTTTTATAACCAGGCCAGTTCAATAAAGGCTTTTTATTCTTCACTTTCAAGAGAGTGCCTTGGCATTTTTCTTTCTTTTTATTGATCTATAATCATTTATATATACATATTCTCACATGCATCAATATTAGACTTAACAATTTTCTCTGGGAAGGAAACCCCCAACAAAGATAATCCGTCTTCCTGATCACCCCCCTAGTTTGATTTTCCAACTCAACCATAAATAGAAATAGATCTGATGATGCATTTCAACCAATAAGTGGACTTGTTAACCAACCAAAATAAAGAGTCTAAAAAAAAAACAACTAATTCCCATCCTTAGTCCTTACCCTGTTCCACTATAAAGTATAAAAAAATTAACATAATGGGTCTTTTACATCAGACTCTTTGCTCCTCCTCCAGTAAGTCAACAATTGTGCAGTGCTTGTTGTTGTCGTGGCGATCACTTTAGCCAGGCTGCAGTCGCTCAGAGGGTGTCGTGGATCCACAAGAAACATATCTTTATCAGGAGGATCTGTCGGAGAAATCCCCAAACGTTTTAGACACATACCCAAGTAGGCGTCTTCAATGTAGATGGGTTTAATCTGACGTGAAACTCCCAGGATCTTCACAGGAAGGTCCAAAGACATGACGTAGGCCATACCCAGAGGATACGGAGGGTATTCAGACTCCGCTATCACGCTCCTGGGCATATAAAACTTATTAAATGGGTTTCTTAAAACTGGGCTGTGCCACCACACCACCCCTGTCATGTAGTTTTCTTTGGCTGTCTTTGGATCCAGTAACAGTTTAATTAGATTGTTCACATTTAGCATTATATCGGAGTCGATCTTAATAACGTAGGGAACTTTGTCACACTTCGCTGCCAGCCACTCCAGCATCATCATCGTCTTAATGGTCAGATTACGATACGTGTCCTTAAAGTCGCTCTGTATTAAATCGTGGTGTTGCTCGTTCTCTTGTCTGAGCTTCTCCTGCTGCTCAATACCTCCTCCTCCAGGAAGACCCACAAAGAAGAGGGTCTGGACCAGCTGACCCAGAACCAGTGTCTCACTTCCCCACGTAGTCCGGATGAGATCACGAGCCGCCACGTCAGCCGTCGCCACCGGGACTGCCAGGATGAGAAAAGGGTTGAGGCTCTTACATACTGGTGTGTTGTCCATTATGATTTTGTAGTTTCGTGGGTAGGCCACATGGTACGGACCAGGGTCCTCCCATTTTGGTTCTTCTAATGATGAGGAGGTTTTTGCTGCTGAAGGGCCCATTTTAAAAGTTTGGACTTTAGCTGGCCACCATCCAGGATCCTTTCCATAGTTAAGATAGATAATAAAGATGGTCCCGGCTCCCAAGCACAAAATGATGAAGCTCGTAGATGCGCGTCTCCACTTATAGTCCATTAAACCTAGACACAAAACAGACCCAACGTTAGCAAAGTAACATGTTCGTACAGCTTTCACAGGGCATTTACTCTTTATCCAAATAAAAATCCTAGACATTTTCCAGAGTTTTTTGTTTTAAAGTGCCCCCTAAGACTATGACTTTATGTACTTTTGTGCCTACTATTTTGGTTGAGATTGTACCTGTCATGTATTATTTCATTTATTTATTTCGGCATATTAGAGCATACAATTACAGAAGTCATAAAAAAAAAAAAAAGAGTCCCACAATACATCTTTGCCAGGAAGAGTTTATACAAGGCCTCCACCTACAACACATTCTGACTATTTAAATTTCCATTATCACATTACCATATCATTTTTACATACTCTATTATACAAAGATAGAAGTGTTTAATGTTTAATCCCCACCCAAGGGTGTCAGTATTACAGATTAAATAGATTGTTGAGTGTAACTTGAAACAGAGGATTGCATTATTTTACATACATACCTTCATTCAAAGTGACAGAAAAAAAGAAAATGTAGCATTTTTTGTAACACCACTGTCAAAAAATAAATAAATAAATAAAAATATATATTTTTTAATAATAATAATAACAATAATAATAAAAAATAATAATAATTTACTTTGCGGTTATATCCTTGGCAAAACATTAAGTTATTATTTAGTGACCAATTTACACCACCTTGTACACTCTTATCCCAAAATTGTATATATGAATACATATATACATGTATACATATACATACACACATACATACACCTCTTTTTTCTCTCTCTCTCCCTCCAATATGTGTCGAAGAGCATTAAAAAGCACAATACTCATAGTCATACAAAACTTCATTTAAATAAATGCATGGATTAATTAATTAATGCATAATTCACAGTAAATTATATTTTACTGACAGAAATGTTTTCAAAACATATGAAAATCACAAAAGAGCAGGAATATTACACAAATGAGTTACCTTAGAAACATTTCAGTAGTGACTGGTTAGTGAAATCATATCAAGTTAAGAGGTGGAATTAAATAAGTTTTGCTTCTTCCCACTCCTTTTCAAATATACAAACAAAGCCATGTTTTGTTATGCATTTTTCTTTTTCATGTATATGTTTTATATTAGTTGCTGTTGCATATTCGAAATAAATGAACTAAAAAAAGAGTTTACTTTATAAATGTTATGTTCTACTTCCTCTGACTCCTTTTGAAAAAATGCAAATTAAGTCATATTGACAGACAGACAGACAGACAGACAGACAGACAAGATGGTGACGGATAAACATCATTAGACAGATGTGATGTAAATGATAAATGATAGCAAGTACACAAGAAGCTTGACAAATACCAAAGCTTTCTTTCAATCTGTTTTAAGTACTGAAGAAGGATTACTTTGTTGTTTTGTTGCATGTTTGAAATAAACTAAGACTAACTAAGATGCTTTCCTCATGTATTTTTATTTGTCATACAAGACTGCATGCGTTTAAGCTAACCTATTCTAAAAAAAAATATACTTTTTTTTCTCCAAACTTTATTAAGACTTTCATATAAAATTAAACTTAAACTCTGGAGAACCATTTCAAAATGGCATACTTTTTAATACTTTCAAAACCATATTACCCTGTTTTCAGTATAAAACCTTCCAATATACTTAAACCATTCAACTTAAACATAAATAAACTTGACTTAGTGCCTCAGAGTTGAAGTCCAGTCACAGTAGTGTCAACATCCACATCTGTCCAGACGTATATAACTATGAGTATGACTATGAATAAATGGACAGAACATACGTTTAGTTGAAAATAGTACATGTACAATGAGTACAGTCTGTGTTTTCAGAGGTGGACTTGAACAGAAAGGAGATTTTATAAAACACTGAAGTTGACCTTTGACCATTTGGATGTAAAACATTACTACTACTGTCATGACTTTGTACCCCTGTGTATAAGTCAGACATATAGTGACCTTTGACCTGTCAAGGTAAAAATGATTAATCACTAGAGCTGTGAAATGATTACAACTTTTAATCTGATTAATCACAAGGTTCCTCCAAAAACCACAGTGCACCATATATATGTATTAATTCTGGTTGTGTTTAGTGACTGGGAATTTAGACTTTTTGTCTGATAATTTTCACTTTTTATCGAAAAAACTTTGACTTTTTATGTAATAATTTTGACTTCACTTAATGTGCTATATATAAGTTTGTAATCCAGTGCACCTTATATATGAAGATTCTAAAAAAAATATACCATTCATTAACAATGCGCCTTATACAGTAGTGACTAAATATTGTCATCAACGTGACAAAAACGAGACCAAACTAGACATAAATGTGGGTCTTGTGACGATAACTATAATTAAATATATAATGCAGTTATAGATGACCAATAAAAAACAGACAAAATGTGGCTTAAGGCATTAAAAAAAACATTCCTAAAATGTCCCTTAGTTTTTGTTGACAAAAACAAAATGAGATGTTATTTTAATTCTTTTAGCCATGTATTTATTTTTTTATCTATTTATTGTTGCTATCTCTCTCTCTCTCTCTCTCTCTCTCTCTCTCTCTCGGAAGTCGTTGAATTACAGTACGTCCCCACCAATGTCAACACCATAGTTACTCCCATATTTGAATCTAAAGTACTTCATTGAATAAAAAAACTTCTTCCTGAAGAGTGCGTCTAATACCTTGTGAATCAACTGGTTTTGTTTGTTCTCATATTTCCATCCAAAGGCCAACGTCTTTAGCATTTTCCATATTTATGGGTTGGTTCTGCTACCGGATCAACTGACCATTAGCACATGAGTCATACCACTGCAGACAGGTTAATGGTGTGAACATTTTTAAATCATATTAATCATGATGATGGATTCATCTGTGTTAATTAGTTAAAGGAAGTGTGAATTCCAGGGTTTTTGACTTAAGAATAATAACTAACTCTATATCAATTATTACGAATAAACATTCCACCCATAATTCAATCAGACGAGCGTAATTTATTTTTGAAATGACAGTGTCAATCGGTAAATTGAAATGTGAGTGCGGCCATGTTTTGGTCATGTGACACGCTGAGGCAGAGTACGGTTCCGGTGGCCATGAGAAACCCGGATGTCAACAACATTACATAGAATGTACAGTGCGATTAGCAATGACGACGAGCAAAATAATGAAGAGGAAGCAGGCAACTTGGAGATATATCCATATCAGTTCGAACCTGTTAGGCCTATTGAAGATGCAGAGATTAACCACGAGATAGGAGACGATGATGATGATGATGATGATGGTGAAGAAATTATCGTGGGAAATGACGGCGAAAATGATGACAATGAATGGCGATTGACATCACTAGACTGGTGCACCTGTACGCATCAAAATAATCGTATGGCTAATTACACTCACAAACCAACTATCCGAGAATGTTTAGTTTAGCTGGGATTGAATACCGTTTTCCAAAGGTGTTCGACAGGATGGGATGTATCACTGATTAAGCCTGTGTTCAAAAAATCGATTCACGATTCGATATCGATTTACGGCGAAAAAACGCGAGATCGATCTAAAAAACATGTGGATCGATTTTTTTTGTCTGCACTATTTTCATGATCGCTCGCGGGACTATTTTCTCCAACGCGCAAGGAGCATGAAGCGGTTTCCGGCAAAACGAAACTTAAGACAAGAATATCATTCAAGATGGAGGAAGCTGAAGACATAAGAACACCGCGGGGAATGAAATCAGATGTGTGGAAACACTTCGGCTTCAAACTGTACGATGACAAAGACGAACTGGACAAAACGAATGCAGTGTGCAAATTGTGCCAACAAGAAATAAAGTATCACCGCAATACCACCAATCTAAGGAACCATTTATCCAGGCATCACCCTGAGGCAGCTAGTGCTAAATCTGACACGAAGCCGACTGCACTTGAAAATGCTTTTGGTATAAAATTCCCCTCCCAGTCTAAGCGTGCTTTGAGCCTCACAGAGGGAGTCGGGATCTTTATATGTAAAGACCTCCGCCCCTACAGTGTTGTAGTAGTGGTTTTCGGCTACTAGTAAAGAGGTTAGAGCCACGCTACGTCTTGTCCAGCCAAAAACACCTAAGCAAGAGAGTCATTCCAGCTATGTATGCTAAGTCAAAAGATGCCGTTGCCAAGTCACTGCACTGTGCTGAGAGAGTAGCGTTGACATTTTTTATGGTCATTTTTTCTTTGTTCTTGTTTTGTTTTAGTCCTTCCAAGAGTATGTTATTCAGCCAAGAGTGCCACCTGACTTATCTGACTAAGTTATTAGTCTAGCACCGTTCCAAATGCCAGTTTTTATTTAGACAAATACAATCAAATAAAACCTGGATATGTTTTCCTTTAAAAATAAATAAGCTTACTGTCAAATGTGAACTCTTGTCTCTGTGTGTCCTTCTTACACATACAGATACAAGCACAAACACACATGATGCTGTCAATAGGGTGAGTTTTTATTTAATTCAGCAATATTAATGCAATGAATCGATATCGAATAGAATCGGATTGAATCGTGGATCGAATCGGATCGTGACCTAAGGAATCGAAATCGAATCGATTCAGGAAAACTGAATCGATTCCCAGCCCTATCACTGATCATGAGGATTTCGATGTCATCTGCCTGCATTACGAGGTTTTGCGAGCTGCACTCATTGCTCGGACGGATATCAGAGGAAATCACTTCAGGGAGCTCTTATGGAAAGTTATTCCACTGCGATAGTCCCAACTGTTGTTTGTATAACCAAATGCCATAAAAAACACCATTTCATTTATGTGAAATTAGCTTCCGAACAACACGTTGAATTGTGATAGAATCAACACGACCATCACAACATTACTCCATATTCACTTCAACCGGAAGCAAACTGGAACCGCAGTACGCTAGTCTACATCACGTGACTAAATCATGGCGACACCCTATGTTCCAAGCGGGACATTTAAATGGATTTGTATGACAAGACTGTGAATATAGCGACTGAAAGATTGTATTTATTATGAATTTGAGAATGAATACCAATACATTGTGGATTTTTGAACTGGAGTACCACCTTCCTTTAATATTGACAGCCCTATTAATTACAGAATTACATCGGACAGACATTTGGACAGACACATTTTCCTGTACTAGATCAACCCACTGTCACCAGGAAGTCACAAAAACACATGATTTGTCAAAGAAATTTACGATTTGATGACAAAAAACATTAACCAAACTTTCAATCAGTTCATCCTAGGATCCATATCAACACTGAATAAAAAGGACAAGTTGATTTTAAACCTTCTCATCACATCATCGACTTACTCTATTGAACATCTGTATTTACTAAAACACTAATGCCATCGTAATTATTATGACTTCTAAGTACAACACAGTCTAACTACTTGCAACACATACCATAGCACTGGAATAAAAAACTGGAATAACTAACATATCTACTTCTCAATGTAAACATTTATCATACTCATTTTTTTTTAACGTATTTACTTTGTCGTTTAACTGTAAAATGTTGAAACTCAGACATGCAAACAATAATATGACATGGCAACAGAACTGTGGAACAAAATATCAGTTGGTCTATTGTTACACAATGATCTGGGTTCTGTATTCTTAACACTGACACCGACTGATAGTGGCTGATTTATGTTCAGTGAAACATGGGCACAGTCATTGTATGATGCAAAACAGTCCTCAGATTTCATGTGGTTTGTTTGTGTGCTGAAACTGAAAGTATGAATACATGTAGGTGCACAAACCAGTTTTCAGAACTGGTACTATAGCCTGGGTGACAGGTTATATTGGTCTATATATATATATATATATATATATATATATATATATATATATATATATATTTTTTTTTTTTAGAAAGTATCTACTGCAGACATTACAGTAAATGTGCTAAATCTTACATACTTTAATGAAGTGAATCAGAAAACAAATGACTTTAGTGTTGGTTAGTTCATGTTTTTAATATATATGATGGTGTGTTATTCCACATATATGGTGGTTTATGTACATGTATACAATGGATTAGTAAATATTCCACTAGAAAGAACCTGTAAAGTCATAATGTGCAGACAGTGTTTTCATTTAGTTAATTTTAAGAATTTCACATTTTGACTTCTCTTGGAAACTTGAGCCAACCAGCATTTAAGACTTAGGTTTTCTTTATCAGTAACACACATTTCAGTTTTATTCCAGAAGTATTTTACTTGTAGACCAGTTTTGTCAGTCTACACATGATAGAACGAGGGCATTGATTGACTTTGTGGTACTACATACGCTATAAACTATATCACGCTATATCACATCAACTGCAAGGCTGTAACTATGTTTGACTGCATTGTCCCTGTCAAATAAATACATAAATAAATATCTAAGAAAGTAGTCCCAGAGTACTGCAGCAATGGGTTCTTCAATACATTTATCATACCCTTGTCTTAACAGGTTTGATGACCTTTGACCATTGAAATGTTGACTGGAGATTGAAAAGGACTAGTGAGATTACAGTATGTGTTGACTTATCTTGTTTTGTGGCATGTGAAAGGAAGTATAAGTTCCTTACAATCAAAGACAAACACACATTCAACTTCATATCCTATCATTCAGATGCTGTTATAGTGAAGCCTGTGTGGAGCTGAAGTCAATTCTCCAGTTTGCCTGAAATAAAGTTCACTTAATCGAATAAAATAGGTGAGTATCATATTCAGATGCTGCTGATGCTTAAGAAAAATGAATAGAATGAATGTAAGTAACTGTTTCAATACAATACTGCCTGTAAAAATGTTAATAATTACTCATCATTCACCTTTGACCACAGTCCCAGTTACACTTTATCAACAATAAATCACACTGTTAAAATAATTTCATGAGAGGATAACCTGATATTTATTATACACACCATTTCCAACCTTATTGGCAACAGTGTGCATAATAAAAATGAATGCATTTGTAAAAACAGTTTAATCATCATTTTACACAATTATTGCTTCAAATGCAGAATCTCTCAACCTTCCAATCAATCAACTGAATATCTTTCAACATTTATCAAATGATATACAAACCATTCACAATGAACACACAACCCACATTAATGAACACACAACCCACATTAATGAACACACAACCCACATTAATGAACACACAACTCACATTAATGAACACACAACTCACATTAATGAACACACAACCCACATTAATGAACACACAACCCACATTAATGAACACACAACTCACATTAATGAACACACAACCCACATTAATGAACACACAACCCACATTAATGTACACACAACCCACATTAATGAACACACCACTCACATTAATAAACACACAACCCACATTAATGAACACACAACCCACATTAATGTACACACAACCCACATTAATGAACACACAATTCACATTAATGAACACACAACCCACATTAATGAACACACCACTCACATTAATGTACACACAACCCACATTAATGAACACACAACCCACATTAATGTACACACAACCCACATTAATGAACACACAACTCACATTAATGAACACACAACCCACATTAATGAACACACAACCCACATTAATGTACACACAACCCACATTAATGAACACACCACTCACATTAATGAACACACAACCCACATTAATGTACACACAACCCACATTAATGAACACACAATTCACATTAATGAACACACAACTCACATTAATCAACACACAACCCACATTAATGAACACACAGCCCACATTAATGAACACACAACCCACATTAATGAACACACAACTCACATTAATGAACACACAACCCACATTAATGAACACACAACCCACATTAATGAACACACAACCCACATTAATGAACACACAACTCACATTAATGAACACACAACCCACATTAATGAACACACAACCCACATTAATGAACACACAACCCACATTAATGAACACACAACCCACATTAATGAACACACAACCCACATTAATGAACACACAACTCACATTAATGAACACACAACCCACATTAATGAACACACAACTCACATTAATGAACACACAACCCACATTAATGAACACACAACTCACATTAATGAACACACAACCCACATTAATGAACACACAACTCACATTAATGAACACACCACTCACATTAATGAACACACAACCAACATTAATGAACACACAACCCACATTAATGAACACACAACCCACATTAATGAACACACAACCAACATTAATGAACACACAACTCACATTAATGAACACACAACCCACATTAATGAACACACAACCCACATTAATGAACACACAACCCACATTAAAGAACACACAACCAACATTAATGAACACACAACCCACATTAATGAACACACAACCCACATTAATGAACACACCACTCACATTAATGTACACACAACCCACATTAATGAACACACAACCCACATTAATGAACACACAATTCACATTAATGAACACACAACCCACATTAATGAACACACAACCCACATTAATGAACACACAACCCACATTAATAAACACACAACCCACATTAATGAACGCAAAACCCACATTAATGAACACACAACCCACATTAATGAACACACAACCCACATTAATGAACACACAATTCACATTAATGAACACACAACCCACATTAATGAACACACAATTCACATTAATGAACACACAACTCACATAATCAACACACAACCCACATTAATGAACACACAGCCCACATTAATGAACACACAGCCCACATTAATGAACACACAACCCACATTAATGAACACACAACCCACATTAATGAACACACAACCCACATTAATGTACACACAACCCACATTAATGAACACACAACCCACATTAATGAACACACAACCCACATTAATGAACACACAACTCACATTAATGAACACACAACCCACATTAATGAACACACCACTCACATTAATGTACACACAACCCACATTAATGAACACACAACCCACATTAATGAACACACAACCCACATTAATGAACACACAACCCACATTAATGAACACACAACCCACATTAATGAACACACAATTCACATTAATGAACACACAACCCACATTAATGAACACACAACCCACATTAATAAACACACAACCCACATTAATAAACACACAATGCATATTGTGTTCAAGAGAAAGCAAAACTCAGGTCTACTTATTTTTGCTGAATATTTCTTAAAATTGTTCCATTTTTCAGATGATTATTTTATATTATTAAACCCATAAAATCTGTTATTTACAGTGGATTTACAGCAGCATTATCCTTAGCTCTTTACCTTGTCTGACATCTGATCTGGTTAAGCTCAAATCAGTTTTGTTGTTATGAAGGTGTGTGTGGTTTTTTTTTTCAACATTGAATTAGTAACCATTTCTAAGATGCATTGAAAATAAGGAAGAAGTACATCTTAAGATGAAACAAGTGGAAAAGAGGAAAAAGAAAAAAACAAACACAGGTGCATTACAACTCTATTTACGACCAGTTTTCTGGTGCGACTATGAAGAATTTCCTGTTTCAAACTGGGCAGGTGTGTGTGCACAAAACACAACCCACAGTGATGTTCAGTGTGACAGTTCAAGTACAAATCGAGAATTTTCTAAACACACCTTAGTCAAATCTACACAGAGCCTGAAACAATTGAACACAGTAGTAAAGAAAATAAATGTTAAGTACCCATTCAGAAAAGAAGCAGTGCCGAGATGTCGCAGCAGAGGCTTTAAGCTCTATATGTGGAATTTACAGACTCCATTATCTGCAAACACTTAAGAGCCCCAGTAGAGCACAGCCACAACAACCAGAATGATGTGCATCCAGTAATTGTTGCTCAATATTGTCCAAATACAGGCATAGAGATGAATGTGTGGTTAGTCCATTAGTCGTTGTTCACTTCCTACTGTACAGCAGTCTGTTTAATATCAGGAAATGGTAATAGCCTGGGAGGGTTTTTAGACTTGTTTAGAGCTGACATACTCACAGGAAGTGATTATGTCAAGAAATGTTATCAACTGTTTTTTTAAACAGACAAACTCCGCCTATGATCCTTCAAGCTTCATTTTATGTTGGACTACAAATAAACATCTCAACATAAATACAACATATTAAAGTGTCAAATTAATTTTAGTATAGTAGTATAGTATTTTAGCCTAATATGATCTGAAGTGAACTGAACCAGTCAAATAACAACAGTGAAAGAAGTACGGTTATATTATAAAAAATGTTTACTTCGATAAAGCTTCCTAAAAGTTTATGTGAATAACATGAACAACCTGAAAACCATTCTAATTTTATTTGTAAAACACTTTAAAATAACAGCAAGGTTGGCCAACGTGTGGTACATATTTGCAATATATAAATATACATATTACTAAGAAGCAAAACAATAAAAAAATACAATAAACAAATGTCTTAATATTAATGTTCAGACATTTCAATTTGTTCATATTTTGTTCAGGTTATTCACATTTTTTGTGAAAGGATAGTTTGTAAATGCAAACATTTTCATGGAAATTTTGTAATTGCCATTTTTATAGGGTATAACAGTATTTACTGATCTGACCTACTTGAGATCAGATTGGTCAGTATGTTGCCATTGAATTAAACTGATTAATATCTTTAGTGTATTTTTTGCACTTTACACACACACACACACACACACACACACACATATATATATATATATATATATATATATATATACACACACGTACATACATACTGAAAGTGTGTCAATTTCATGGTTGTTTAATACATTTGACCAATATAATCGTAAATTAATTATTTAAAAATGTTAAATATCTTTTTAACAACTGTGGTTTTATATGCCATGTTTTTGCATTTTCTAAGTTATTTTGTCCTTATTTGTGTGCACACATAGTCTGGTTTTCAAACGGTCACATGCAGATTTGAAGCACCGATTTGTGCATACATTCTGTTAAATGAAGCTTGATATGACGTCCAAAGATGTGTCCGAACAAGTGAAGGAAGCATCATTCAGCTGAAAAAATTAAATCGATCCATCAGAGGCAGTCATTACATTTACACGCACTTAGGGAAATTTGAATTATTGGCTTAGTCCGACTAAAATCGAAGTTTTAAAAGCCTTTCATACACTTTAGTCGGACTGTAATTGAATCAAACTGGAGTTTTAGAAGTCGGACTAACTTAGTCAGATAATGTGATTTTAATTGAAGGTCTCCGTGCATGTAAATGCCACCCAACCTTAGCTCAACTATGACTGGCATGGACACGCCCCCTTTTGAAAGTAACCATGACAACATGCACATTACTGTAATAAGTCATAGTGTACAGTAGGTAAGAAATATACTGAGCCGCTGCATCGTTGTGGTGGTGTTCTCCTTCTACTACATCTGCTTCAAATTAGCAGCCTTTGCTCACTTATGGTTCTTCTTCTGTAATGCCAACTGGAAAAATGCTAATGTGAAAGGGCGTACAGCACCACCTCATGTGTCAGAGTTGAACGTACCTCATTCAAAAATTTGATTTTCTTGCTTTGGATGTAAAATCAGACGTCTGGGAAACTCCAGTTAAATCCTTAGCTTGATTACTGTCAACAGCTCGACTTACAGGGACATCAAAAGTGCTAAAATCAACAGTAACGATGCACTGGTGAGGTCATCAACACCTGAAGAATTGGATGATTGCACAATTTGTTGATTGATTACAAAAAAAAAAAAAAAAAACTTTTGTAACGTGATATGGTCAAGAACATATTTGAAGTGGTAGGAGTGTTTTTATCACGGTCTATAATCTGGAAACGCCTTAAAGGTGGGGTATGAGATCTTAGAAAAATGATTTGAGCAAACTACATTTTCAAAAGAAAAGTCCAAACCCTTTTCTTCACACATCCTTCTGATGCCACTGCTCCAACACACTGCCACATGCAGCGCCTGTTCCTGAGGGTTCATAAGCTCTGCACAGTGATTATAAGGACACGAGTGTCCCTCCCGATCTTCAAGAAGCTCTTAAAGACCCACCTCTTTAGAAAGCACCGCCTGTCCTAGCACTTTCACTTCATTTATTTCTATTGCATTTTTGACTTGCGCTGCTCTGCTGATGTCATGTCCATGTCCACATAAGGAACCATAGACAACAGGATCTGCAGCGTCTTGTCCTAACCTGTGACCCTAGACCTCCTCCCCCACCCTCACCCATCTGATGGATAGACCTGCTCCCCCTCTCCTACATCTGCTAATGGGCGTGCACATGACTGCACCGCCCTGCATGACTCTAACATCCTCATCAAATTTGCTGATGACACTGTGGGGGTGGGTCTCATCTCCAAGGGGGATGAGTCAGCATATAGAGGATATTCAGAGACTTGTAGCCTGGAGTTCAGCAAACAATCTCCACCTGAACCCAAGTAAAACCAAGGAGATGGTGCTTGACTGGAGGAGAAACCATGCAGACCCCGCCCCCCTACAGATAGGCGGTGTCTATGTGGGCAGGGTCTCCTCCTTCAGGTACCTAGGAGTACATGTGGCAGATGATCTCAGGTGGCATACAAATACAGCTGCAGTAGTCGGCAAGGCGCAGCAGAGACTGCACTTTCTGCGTCTGCTGAAAAAATGCCACCTGGATGGGAATCTGCTGCAGACGTTCTACCGCTCCACGGTGGAAAGTGTGCTAACATACTGTGTCACGGTGTGGTATGCCAGCTGCATGGCCAAGGACAGAGCAGCCCTGCAGGGGGTTATAAAATCAGCCCAGAAAATTATTGGCCGCCCCCTGCCCTCCCTGGAGGACATTGCCAACTCTAGGGGGTTAAAGAGGGCAAGGAACATCCTGCTGGACACATCCCACCCTGGATGGGGCCTCTTTGACCACCTGCCTTCAGGGAGGAGGTATCGGGTTCTGGGGAGCCAGACAAACCGGTTCAGAGACACTTTTTACCCCTGGGCAATTAGGCTTTTAAATACAAATAAGGAAACTTAGGGAACTTTTAAAAATTCTTACTTCTTATCCTTATTGTTTTATATATGTATTTTAGGATATTTATTTATACTGTTTTGAATGTTATTATTGCTGCCATATTTTAAGTGTTGTTTGTGGCCTACCATCGTGGCATATTGTTGATGCTGCATCTGCACTATTCTATTCTATTCTATTCATTATAGCCTGTCCGTCCATGGGAGTGGATCTCTCTTTCACTGTGGTTCTCTCTGAGGTTTCCTTTTTCCCACTGGGTTTTGGAGTTTTTCTTGCAGAGAAGGAGGTTCTAAGGACAGGGTATGCCTAGGACATTATCTATTTCTGTGATTGTTTGTTTTTTTTCTAACCAACTTTATCAACTCAGCCTGATTACTCACTGTCCCCTGTAAGTCGCTTTGGATAAAAGCTTCAATATGTATAAATCAATAAATTAATTTATTAATTGCAAGGTTCAAGCTCAGCATCCGACCCTGACTACGGCTCAGACTCCAGTTCATGCACACTGTACCTCATCCCATCTCCTCCATCACCTCTTACAGAACAGCCTCAGGTCATACATATATGACTAATGTTACATTTCCTAGTGATTTATGTTAGTGACAAAGCATCCTAACATTGTTAATAAAATAGCCAAGCTCTAGCTTTGTTTCCTGTTCCAAACCTCTAAGGATGCACAAATAATGGAATCTGTCTTAAATGTTAGGTATACTTAATCCTGCAGATTTACTTATGAGCCTTATCCCTCCACATTCAGTATATTCTAGATTTTCCATAATCCATATATCAAGTTTTATGCTAATAAATGCAAAATAAAAGCACCCATGTGAGGTCTGAATCTCACAGGCTAATTTACTTAAAGTAAGTTATTCAGTAAGATTTGTTGATTTTTTTTATAGTGTTTTTCTAAATTAATTTCATTGGTTAAAATAAAACGCTCACCAAAGTTTATGCACATTAAAACTGTTAAATGGATAGTATTTGTCATGTGAGGTGTCTTTAAAGTGTAACATTTTCATTTAAAATATAAATAAACAAATAAATAAAAGTATTGGGTATTGAATATTCTGTATATGCAAAAAAATACAAATTAATTTACCATTGTATTGAACGATAAAATTGTGATAACGCCCAGCATGAGTGGGTCACAATGTGCAAGTCAGTTTTCAGCTGCACTATAACCACACATCAGGATTAAAATATGTGCAGCACTATTTTAAAATTACATTAAAACTAGAAAAGAACTTGAAGAGCACAGACCTGCACCAGTATTATATAATGGTTAGAACCATTTCTGTCAAAACTGGACCTATCTCCCAGCAGTAATACTCCTGGATCCAGACGAGGGTCCGGATCACCTCCAAAATTGAATAACTTGTTCCTTTTGTCATTCCAGACACTAAGAAAATTTTGATGAAATCCGTTGATAACTTTTTGAGTTATGTCAGACAACTAACTACCAAACCAACTAACAAAACCTGATGATTACATAACCTGTGCTGGCGAAGGTAATAAAAATACACATTATTTTTAATGTGTGGGTAAATTTAAATGCATTAAACTAACATATCATACCTTTGCGTCTCTATATTTACTGTGTCAAACACAGGAGTAACAGTTTTTAAGGTAGCAGTGTCTCCCAGACATCTTCAATCTACAGACGATTCACAGACAATTTACAAAAACAATGAACTCTGCTATGGGACTGTTGGTGCCTGCAAGAATATAATGGTGAAAAGGGAAGTGATGCTGGTCATTACGATATCTGCTTAATCCTAATCAGTGCTGGGAATAACAGCGTTACTAATGCAGCCACAATTCCAGTAACAGAGTAATTAACTACTTTATCCATAACTGTATCGCCGTTACTATTACTCTGGAAATAATGAGACACATTACAATTTGATGAATTGGGGCGTAAGTGTTGACAGACAACAGACAGACAACACGTTGGTGCTTCATATGTCTGCACCAAGCTCACATTCAGTTCAGGGTTGCTGCATTCATGACAACATAATCGATAATGATTTGCTAAGAAGTTGTATAGGCGGGGTCCCAACTGTCCTCTTCCCACACACACACACACACACACACACACAAGTGAAGTACACACAGATGATGGCAGCACAAAGGTCACATTTGAGCTCTGTTTGTTAAAAATAGCAACTGCACTATTAATAAGCTTTTCTAAGCTAGTTTCTGTGCCTAAAAAAAATGGTGTTTTTAATGAAAATTCAGTAGATAAATGTATAATAGGAGAAGAATATACAGACATCATTGTCTGTATAGATTTTTAAGCACCTTGAAAAACCTAACTCCCACGTGAGACTACTTTTTGCTGATTTCTCATCTGCCTTTAATAAGATGCAACCCCACATTTTAATTGATCACCTGAGGGAGTCTTTTAACTTACCTCACCAGCTTTTACTATTGATTCTTAACTTTTTAACCGAGAGGAAACAGCGTGTTCTAGTTAACGGGGTCATGTCAGATGTAATGACATGTAATACAGGCTCTCCCCAGGGGTGCGTCCTGTCACCCCTCCTCTTTATCTTATATACTGACAGCTGCAGGTCAGCTGATGACCACAGCTTTCTGGTGAAGTTCTCTGATGACACTGTTCTGCTCTCTCTGCTCCATGGTCCAGCTGCAGATCACGGCAGAGCTCTCCCTGCCTTCATCAGCTGGTGTGATGATAATTTTTTAGATCTGAACGTGTCAAAGACAAAGGAGCTTATCATTGATTTTAGGAAGAAGTGCACTGAGCCAGTTGCCCTTTCTATTTATGGCAAAAAGGTTGTTGACTCCTACAAATACTTGGGTGCAACATTTGACTCCCAACTCAAATTTGAGGTGAACACTGACACGATAGTAAAAAAATGTCAACAAAGGACGTATTTACTCAGGAAGTTGAGTTCTTTCCAGGTCTGTACTAAGATTCAATGTCTGTTTTATAAGTCTTTTATTGAAAGCATTCTGACCTTTTCATTCATTTGTTGGTTTTATGGCTTGAATGTGAAAGATAAGAATCGCCTTAACAGCATTGTAAAGATCTGCTCAAAGATTATTGGTGTGAGGCAAGAAGACTTAGGTTCCCTTTGGGACAAGAGGGTGATCAATAAGGCCAAAGGTATTATTGATCAGCATGACCACATTTTGTCCGGGGAATTTAAACTGATGCCCTCAGGATGTCGCTTTGAAGCTCCAGGAAAACGAACCGCTTTTTAAAGTCGTTTGTCCCAGCAGCCATCAGTCTTTTAAATCTTAATCCTACTTTATGGAATGTGCAATATCACTATTAAATTGGATTATTCAGTGCGTGATGGGTACAGTGCAATAATTTGAATTTTAAAATTTATTATTATTATTATTTTTTTTTTTTAATTTTTTAATTATAAATTTTACTTTTTAAATTTAATTTTATCTTCACTATGCACTTGTACTGTATATGTGTATGGCGCTTCGTGTCTCTGTGAGGTCTCCCTGAAACTTTCTGTGCGGAAATGAAATGCATGATTGGATGAACTGCTGAACTGAATTGCCCCTAGAGGGACTAATAAAGTTGTTTGAATTGAATTGAATTGTATTGTTTTTTTCACTAATAATAATACAATAATAATTTAAAGACATTATTTTATCACTACCTGTTCACCTGTATACTTAAAGACAAAGTTAAAGAATATTACAATTTTGAACAAATTCAAGTCACTTTCAACAAATATTACATTTTCAGTTTCATAAAGATCATTGATAGTGTTTTTAAGGAAGCATCTTAAATTAGATCCAAAGTAACATCACAGAACAAGGACGAATACACTGTTTAAGTTTTTTTGTTTGTTTCTTTGACATTTTTAAGCAAAAAAAAAAATAAAAAATTCCTGGTAACTAATTACTTTGCTTGTGGAGTAACGCAGTTAGTAACTCAATTTCTTTTTTGGGGAAGTAACTAGTAATTGTAATTAATATTTTTTTTCAAAGTAACTTACCCAACACTGATCCTAACTGGCAGTCCCACTTCCATCAACCTGAACCAAGGTAGCTGTGGCTACAAAGGGAACTTTCCACTTCCAGGGTGTGAATGCAGAGGTGTTCAAAGTACTCACATTCTGTACTTAAGTAGAAGTACAGCCACTTATGTGAAAAAATACTCTGGTAAAAGTAGAAGTAGTGATTCAGCTCCTCCACTTAAATAAAAGTACAACTTCTCAATTGTAATAAATTAAAGAGTAAAACTGCATTGTTTTGTTTTTTACAATGGATGAAATAATACTCATTTAAGCAGAAAAAACAGTTTGTTTTTTTTCTCCAAAATATCCCAAAATAAAGCCTTTAAAAGTGAGTTACTGTGTAGATTATGTGTTTTATTGGGTCAGTTTAATGAGTATGGGCAGGACATTTAGGAAAAATTCAAAAGTCATAAATAGGAAATATAAAAAAAGGGTAATTATAAGATTAAACAACCTAAATTATGAGATAAAAAGAAAAAAAATTATTATATAGTCAGTCACAATTTTTGATTTATGACTTATTTTTCATACTGTCACATTTGTTTTGTTTGAAAAAAGTAATGAGTATATTCTGAGAATGTAAAGAGTATAAAGTACATATATTTATATAAAAATGTAAGGAGTAAAAGTATAAAGTTTCCAGAAAAATAAATACTTAAGTAAAGTACAGATACCTAAAAACAGTACTTAAGTACAATAAAGGAACTACTTCTACTTAGTTACTTCCACCTCTGTGTGAATGTGAGTGAATGAATAATATATGATTAATGTAAAATGGTTTGAATGCATTTAACAGTGTTATAGAAATCTGATGCCATTTAGTACTCTGCCCTCTGCCGATGATGTATGCAGGTTTATTCTCTCTGATCAAATTTAGATAAATGACACAAACCTGATAAGACAGTGCTTCACACAGCAGACAATGACTCAAAACACACTGAACAAGAAAGGCCAGAGTTTTTAAAAAAAATGAAAAAATGTGAGCAGTCACCTGATCTCAATCATGTAGATCAGCTTTCTAGACTAACATGAACACAAAGAAACAAGCAGCAACTTGTCCAAGTTTTCAAACCTCATTGACTGCACAAGATTTTCGACCCAAAATGCAAACAACTATCCTCACATTTATAACCACATATGTTTATCCAATTACGTTCGAGACACTGAAAATGGAGGGAATTTGATTAAAATGGTTGTAATTCCTTTACAGTTAATGCAATATTTTTTGCTAAGTCACTTGAATTAAAGCAATGGTTATTCAGATGCAGAACTAGATCATTTGTCTCACTGAGTTTTCAGCTCCATTACCAAAGTAAATACAAAAGTAATCATAGGTACCAGATTACTTCAATTTGAAATCTGAAAATACATATTTGACTCCTTATGGGGTTTTTTTCTCTTTATAATGAATTAATGAACTTAATGAAAAAAAAAAAGAAAACTTACCTGATATGTGATACGATGTTTTCTTAGATGCTTATTTATTATTGAATAAAATAAGGTAATTTATTCAAATCGTTGGGTGAAGCATTATTTTGGACGCATGTTAGATCCACCTGTTCTTATCAATACTCTTTTTTTCCCCCGTGTGATTGTAAATCAATAAATTAATCAATAAAGTAATCGTCTTTTCAATTCACGTCTTCTTGATATAATGCACCTAACATAAAATATAGACTCATTAACTAGAGAAATTAGTCCCGGGATCGAAGGTCTGGACACTTCCTGGTTCTCGTGCACTGCGTAATGGTGAATCGTGCGCGAGGGAAGAAAGACTACCTGGGTTTATCTTCAGCTGACCGGGTCTGGTCTGGTCTGGTCTGGTCTGGTCCGGGTCCCTCTTCTCTTCTCTTCAACAGGCAGGTCGTGCACAGGGGTCACCTACCATGTTTGGGTTAACCTTTCGAGTGTCACCCCATCCCCTTCCCTTCACTGAGGCCCGGCCCACTTATCATCCCCGTCTCACTAACACAGCGCGTGGAAATACTACACAACTATGAAGGACAAAAAAATGACATAATTAGAAATACATAAATACTAAAATAAATGAATAGTTAAATAATTAAATTCTCATGTTTTATGTTTTTATTTCCATATTTTAATATTGAATTAAATACGTGTAAGTGCTTTGTTTTTTTATTGTTTGTAGTTGTATTATACTGTATAGTATATAAAGCACTATATAAATAGAATGTATTATTTTTGTATTATTGTTACTATTATTCATAATAAACTCAACTATTTAAATATATACAGTATATATTTAAAAACTTTGTTTGACATGTGCACCTGGTTCAATTCAATTCAGTCTTATTTGTAGAGCCCCAAAAAACAACACAGTTGTTTCATAGGGGTGTATAGAGTTGGTTTGAAAAAACAAACAATTAATGAAATACACAGTACACTGTTTCTCCCAGTGCATTATAGACCTGGCACCATAGGCGTGCACAGATAGACGCTAGGTGGTGCTAGAGCACTTGCCCCTTTGCCCTTTATCAATGAAAGTGGCCTTTTGAAACTTTGGGGGGGGGGGGGGGGTTTGTTTTAATGATGATGATTATTAACACTTTAGTGGGGCCATGTTGAAAAAAAGCTGTATGATTAAAAACTACCGACCCTTATCTCTCTTCCTTTGCCACAAACTCACGCGCAGTTCATCCAATAAAAAGCGCAGCAGCAGCAGCAACAACAGCAGCAGCAGCAGCAGCAGCAGCAGCAACAGCAGCTGCAGCAGCAGCAGCAACAACAACAACAGCAGCAGCAACAACAGCAGCAACAACAGCAGCAACAACAACAGCAAAAATAACAACAGCAACAACAACAACAGCAAAAATAACAACAGCAACAACAACAGCAGCAACAACAACAGCAAAAATAACAACAGCAACAACAACAGCAGCAGCAGCAGCAGCAGCAGCAGCAGCAGCAGCAGCAGCAGCAGCAGCAGCAGCAGCAGCAGCAGGTTTCTCTTCATGTGCATGAAGCATGGCTCTCCCACGACGCACAAACCGGACATTATTTGGACCTCAAAATCAAATTAAATTATTTATCCTTTTAAACATTAATTCCCAAATATATCAACATCAGTCTACTTTGGTCACTACACTCCATTTTGAACTATTCTACAGTCTTATTTTGCACATATTATTTGCACTTGAAAAAAAGGAGAAATATATAATTTTATTTATTTTATTTTAACTTTTATAACAATTTATTTTAGTTTCAATTTGTAGAGGAATAAGTTCATTAAGAAGTTCATTCAAAGGAAGAAGTTCATTCAAAATTAATGCTTACAGAGTTATTAAATCCATGTGCAACTCAGTTAAATAAAAGTCTGTTGTCCATTCATATAATTTGTAAAATCTCGTCTCGATCTCATGAACCCAATCTCATGTCTCGTCTCATCTCGTGAACTGAGTGTCTCGTCACACCCCTCGTAGATAATATAGGATATAGACTTTATATCATTTTGGGGGGCAGGTGCTCAGTGGGGAAAAAAGGGCAGTTTGTGCAGCATGTAGAACCATTGGCTGTCTTAATATAACAGTGTGAGATTTTTTTAAATGAAAAAAACTGCATTTATTTAAACATCTTAACCCCTTCGGATCTGGCGTCCACATATGTGGACATAAGCATATAAGCATTTTAAAAGTGAAATAGTGATCCAAATATTAATTCTTTTTGACAACAGATAACATGGCCATACTAACAGCACCACTGACTGATGTGTGGATGAAAAATTAAAATATTTTACTCTATAAATTTGGAGTGAATGTCCATAAAAAACCTTATGTTTCACATTTTGTCAGCTGAAATTTGCATACATAAGCATTTTAAAAGTTAAATAGTGATCCAAATATTAATTATTCTTGATAACAGATAACATGGACATACTAACAGCACCATTGAGTGATGTGTGAATGAAGAATGAAAAGATTTTACTGTATAATCCTTTTAGTACTGTAATAGTTCCATTCCGCCTGGCCCTTTTTAACTTGTTTTCTCTATAAATGTGCCAAAAAATGCCCTATCTGAAAGTTTTTTTTCGCCTTTTTTTCCAGAACACATGTAGATGTCAAAATATGTATATATGTTTTCATTATTATAAGTTATAGATTATAAAAACAGTGTTAAATAACAAAAAAAGTAAAAAGCGGATTTGAATTTTCATCATGTTTTTCTTTATATTCATATTCAAATAAACAGATGCAAAATTTCTGAGATAGCAGAAATGTAAATATACATATTTTACTTTTCTCAAAAAGTTTTTTTTTTTTTAATTTTACACTTTCAGGTGCTAAGTTACAGCCTAAAATATGTGTAAATGTCCTCAGTATTTGTCATTAGTTACATGTTACAGATCATAGAGTGGCTATATGACCAAAAACTTGACTAACGGCGACAGTGAACAACGACACAAAAACACTCAAAACCTTTTGGAAACAAAAATACTATTATTTACAAATGTTATTTACTATATACAAGCATTAAAACACCACTACAAACTTTCTCGATCGCGTTCCAACTTGTGCTTGACTGACCACAAAGCTCCTCTTTATTCTCTACTTCCTGGATTTTCTTTTGTATTTCCCGCGGAAGCGCCCACAGCAAGCTACCGTAATGTGTCGTATATCACTGGAAAGCTTATCTTTTGGGTTTTCAGAATCCGTGGAAATTATGTCTCTACCGTAAATAGTTGAGGAACTGTGGTCATTTGAATTACGCATGTAATTTCATGTCGCCGGTGACACTGCCGGATTAAAAAAGTTAATTTACGGAATATGCGCACAGGTGACATTTGAGTGGCTGCTTTCTTAACAACGGATGAACGAATGAAGGCTCACGTGACCGCAGTTTTTGCAGCTGCTACTACGATCGTGTCCTCTCCTCATGATGTTCACGTTACGACATGGGGCGGGGCAAGTCGAGGCTGCGCAGCGTGGTGCGGTGCTGCAGGTCGTGTGTGTCTGTGTGTATGTGTATGTGTGTGTTTAAAAAAAAAAAGCTGGGACGCGGAGGGCACTTGCTTGACACTGAGGGCAAGGGGCAATTGCTCGAGCACCACCTGATGTCTATCTGTGCACGCCAGTGGACTTTATCAGACATTTTAACCATTGAAAACAGGTTGAAAACTCACTTTTATAGAATGTTAAAAATAAAAGTCAAATTGCATTCAACATATGCATAACATGTGCACAAAAAAGTGCCCCCCTTCCCCTCCAGAGAACTTGCCCCCCAAAATGTCTGTGCACGCCACTGCCTGACACCACGCCCTCCATGCTCACCCACCAGGCTAAACTTCATAATTTATTTATTTATTTAAAAGACATTTCTACACGTTACAACTAGTGATAGTAACTGTAATGTTAACTTGAATGTTAATAATGTAAGATCAGAGGCTCTGGATATAGATTTAAATATCTGTATAATAAAGTGTAAATGTAGCCTTTACTCTTCCTTGACATGTTTTCTATTAACTAAATCATGATCAAGCTTTTATATGACAAATCCTTATTCCACTTTGTGTCATTGACATTTATTTGTGCATTATTAAAGGTGAATAAGGTGTATTTCAGAGTGAGCATTTTTGTTAGCAGTTGGTGTAAGTATCGTTAATAAATGTTCTACAATAACACATAATGGATATAATTGCATATTTCTTGTCAACTTGTTATTATTATTATTATTATTATTATTATTATTATTATTATTATTATTATTACAAAACAACTGTAAACTGTTTCATTTAATTGTGTTAAAAATGTTAATCAAATTAATCATGATGACGGATTCATCTGTGTTAATTTTACCAGACATGATAAAAATCCAAAACTGCATGCAACGTTTTTTTTTTTCTTCACTCCTACAGCGTAGATTCAGAGGTGGAAAGTAACTCAGTAAAAGTATTTTGTTATTGTACTTAAGTATATTTTTTAGGTATCTGTACTTTACTTGAGTATTTATTCTTCTGGCAACTTTTTACTTTTACTCTCTACATTATTACATAAATATCTGTACTTTATGCTCCTTACATTCTTAGAATAGATCATTACTTTTTCACACTAAAGACATGTGACAGTACAAAAAATAAATGACTTCAGAAGGAAAATCAGTGGAGGAAAGAAACTGTGACTTTATATATATTATAGTTATATGAGTATTATCTCACACTTTTTACTTTTCTCTCTCAATTTTTACTTCTTATCTCATAATTTTAACTTTTTTTATCTTATAATTTTGACTTTTTAATTTCACAATTTTAACATTCTATCTCACAATTTTGACTTTTTATTTCACAATTTTAACATTCTATCTCACAATTTTGACTTTTTCCATTAAAATTATGCATTTTTTTCCCTCATATTTATAACAATTTTTAAATCTCATGATGACTTGTCATCTCAATTGTATCATTTTCTTCCTATTTTTCTGAAATTCCCTGCCCATATCCACAAAGCTGAGTAACAGCCTCAATAAAATACAGTACATTATATACACAGTAACTCACTTTTAAAGGCTTTATTTTGGATACTTTTGAAACTTTAAATAAGTTTTATTGTGTCCATGTCAAAAACATTTTTTTCCTTTTTACTTCATTACAATTGAGAATCTGTGATTTAAAAAAACAAAAAACAAAACATTTACTTAAGTAAAGGACTGGAATCAGTACTTCTACTTTTACCAGAGAATTTTTCCACACCAGTAGCTGTACTTCTACTTAAGTACAGAAAGTGAGTACTTTTACCACCTCTGTGTAGATTACACACTTGGACACAGGAGGGTTAAACTAAGCTTCTGTCAAACACAGCTGAATTTAATCACAGTTATACCATTACGACTTTTCTTGCCACAGTTAGAATGACTCATATTCAAATGTCATTAACCCTTTGATACATACAGTACTGGTCACTACAGTGGACAGTTATTCTACAGTTGTTCTCTTGTATATTCATGAGTTTAGTTGTTTTAGTTCCATATCAGTCAGTTCATACCATTAATGTAACTGGTCTGATCTTAATACCTAATCTGCACTAACATGTTTATGTGTAAATCAATTACTTGTTGTTAGTAGACTGTAATTAGACAAAGTAAATAGATGGTCATGGCTCAGTTGGTAGAGTCCAGTAACTGAAGGGTTAGTGGTTCAAATCCCACTAGTCGGTCCATTGTGTCACATCACCCTCCTTGCCTCCAGTGCCACTCACACTGGTGTATGAAGGTTTGGTGGTGGTCAGAGAATGGCAAAATGGCTGCCACACTTCTATCAATCTGCCCTAGAGCAACTGTGGATATGTATGTAGTTTACCACCGCCAGGTAATGAATAATGGGTCATTAATGTGAAGCACTTTGAGTAGCCTATTATCATTTATTATTATTATTATTATTATTATTATTATTATTATTATTATTATTATTATTATTATTATTATTATTATTATTATTATTATTATTATTATTATTATTATTATTATTATTATTATTATTATTATTAACAGTATTTTTAAACAAAAATTGTATTAAAATGTTTTAATTCAAAGTGTTCTGATATTGCATTTTAAATACAAGTTGCTTTGCTTCAAAGCTTAAACACATGTTGTCCAACTGAGTGGACATTTTTGTAACTCCATAAAAGATTTGTTTGATTAACAAGATTTCAATCACATTTCTTTTTCCATGCCTAAAGAGGAATACAAACACTTGGGGAAAGAACATGTTTAAGGTTCTCATAATTCATGCAAAGTGTTGAGATCAGGAAGTGGTGGAGCTGTACATGGAGCCCATTGGACAGTGAAAAATTAACTGTAGTAGCCCTTGTTGGCCACTAGATATCACACTTTGTCCATATTTATTTATGTTATAAGTGAGTATAAAGCAGAGGTGGGTGCTCAACCCAGAGCTACTATCCTGCATGTTTTAGATGTTTCTCTCTCCTATCAGTGTTCTGCAGAGCTTGATGAGAGGTTTATCATTTTAATCAGATGTAGTATAGTATAGTAAAGCATTGAGTAAAAGTGAGAAGGAACACACATGATATGATGTCATTTAAAAAAAAAGAGTGTGAATGTATTTATTCTATTTTCAGGATAAATACACTTGACATTCATTTATTTTTCTATTCTTTATTGGTGATCCCCCCATTAGCCACTTACAGTAGCACAACTTGCACATTGCCCCCACAGAATTGCACATTACATATTTTTACTATATTTTTACTATATTTATTTTTATCTTATTCTATCTTGGTGCATGCTTAGCATTTTTAGTATTTTTTATACTATATATATATACAGTATATATATAAAATTATTTTTTTCTCTTTTTTTGAATTTTTATTGATTTACTATATGTTGAATGTTGCAGCGTTACACCGAGACAAATTCCTAGTTGTATACTACATGTGTACTATACGAACAATGGCAATAAAACTGATTCTGAAACAAAACAAGTGTTCTATTTAATTGCGTTAAAGTTTTTGAGTCACATTAATCATGATGACGGATTAATATTTGTTAATGCGTTAATTTTGACAGCATTAAATGGTGAATTTTGCTGCTCTTTTGGGTTCATGTATTTGTAGAGCCAATGCATGTGATGACTCAACATGTGCATTTGCCTCAACAGGTTTAAGTTTTCCGAAGCTCACTGTTCACTTGATGCTGAAACGTGACACTGTTTGGTATTTTGATCCCTTTTCTTCTTCCTTGTCACTGCTTCATCTGTTTGAGATTCCTTCCCTTTTGCTCAGCAGATACAGAAACAGTTTGTTGTGCTTCTGGAAAAAGTAGTTTCAAGGCAAGAAATATCATGTTTTTATAGGAAGTGCATTATAGATATACCAGTAGTTTTATGTTTCACTTCAGCCCTAAAATGTGTGATAAATTAAGGATAAATCATAATTAAATTATGTGTTTTTTTTTTATTTTGATGAAGAAAATGTTAAAATAAACCTAATTCAATATAATTCCCAAAAGTGTATTAGAAACTGTAGAAAATGATATGTCATCTCCAGTCAACATAAGGACTGTTTTATATTCCTGATATTGTATTTATATTGTTTCAGTACCATGTGATAAAGTTGGTAAAGTCTCTGTCCTGTTAACACAGTATCATTTGTTTCACTGACAATGTTTCGGAATGCTCCCTCTCTTCCTGATGCCAGTGAAAGGTTAAAATAACCCACATTCTCACTTTTATTAAACAGCATATTTCATTTCCCAGTATGTGATGAAGACTTTACTGCACTTAAAGTGAATCTGACTCATCTGTACTTTACTTTTACTTTCTATTCTGGTCAAATACAACACAAAGTAATCACCATAGATTACAAGTAGCCCAAAATAAAGCTACTCATATAACTCTGAATTGTCCATATAGAACAGGGGTCAGTAACCTGCACCTCTGGAGCTACATGTGGGTCTTTCATCCTTCTTCTTATTCTGTGTGACTTGACTAAATAAATAAATGACTAAAAAACAAAACCAAAGTATTTAATTGAAGTGTATTTTATTTCTTAGTTATTTTATTATATTATTATTTTAGTTCGAAATTGGAAGATTATTGTGATCTTGAAATATTAATAAAATTAATAGATTTCATTATTTTTCGCCCCTCAAAATAAACGTCATAGTCACGTAAGCTGTTATACCTGCCAAAACTACTTTCAACCCCAGCAAGACCAAGTATGGAGAAATGTAATGTTTCGATTTATTTATTTTTATTGATGGACAGTTAGTAGTTGTCATAACCTGCACATTTGCTGTTTCATTCTCATCTCAATAACCAGGACACTCCTTCATCACCACAGACTCTGGCTGATCTGGTTTTGTTTGTTATTCAATTTTTCTTTTAATGTTGTTTCCTTTTCATGATTAAATCTCCTCTCCCTTCACCACACCCTCTTGACACACTTTCGGCATGCAGTGGGGTGGTTTGCAGCTAAGTGTGAACCCAGTGGGATGAGTATCAGCATCTCCAAATCCGACACCATGGATCTCAAGGGGAAAAAAAGTGATCTGCCCTGTCCAGGTTGGTGGTGGAGTTGTGTAATATAAACACATGTGATGTTGCCAAAGCATTTATCTAAGACATTGGTATTTCTTGGGTCACATTTATCAAACTGGTGGAATCCTGGAAGAGCTAATTCTAATTTAAAATGATGTCATGTCAACCAGCACAAAGAGAGGGCCACAGAGGGGCTCAGCTCATGTGTTCCCACTAGGGGGGATATATGTGGTGCAGATAATAATGCATCCAAACTCCCTCAGGAGACAGAAGGGATGTAGACAAATGCAGAGCAGTTCTAAACTACAGTAACATGAATCAATCGAGCTACTGTTTTGAAAACATGGATGACATGGGTGCACATCATAATCAACACACACACACACATAGAATTCCACATTGTTGAGAGTCACGTCAATAGGTGAGGCCCAATTAAGAGTCATATGTGATGGCCCTAGAGTCATGGAGTCATATAATGTTGTGAAATCCAACCCATTTATTCAGGGTGGAGTCAACCAAGAAGATATTATCAATTCACGCCCGGAATTCAGGGTTTTTTGGACATGAGCCCTGTGGGGTTCTGGTCCACCGAGACCACCACTGGCTTTTATATGAATAAATGATTGAACTAAGACCAACTGTATCCTGAACTCATCTTTGGAGTTTCGAATCAACGAACATGATTGGATGGATTAGATGATTTTGCCAAGAGTACAGAGAGTCCAGCTTGTTGGTCCTGACATAGACATTGGCTCCAACAGGACATACTGGGCTCATTACTGGAATTGGAGGGCTTTTCCTTCATCTGTGTGGACAGAAATGACTCTTCTGGGAAGTTAAAAGGCACGGGCTTGTGTGTATTCATGAGTGGTGTAACAATATTCATGTTACTGTAGTTTAGAACTGCTCTGCATTTGTCTACATCCCTTCTGTCTCCTGAGGGAGTTTGGATGCATTATTATCTGCACCACATATATCCCCCCTAGTGGGAACACATGAGCTGAGCCCCTCTGTGGCCCTCTCTTTATGCTGATTGACATGACATCATTTTAAATTAGAATTAGCTCTTTCAGGATTCCACCAGTTTGATAAATGTGACCCAAGAAATACCAATGTATTAAATAAATGCTTTGGCAACATCACATGTGTTTATATTACACAACTCCCCCACCAACCTGGACAGGGCAGATCACAGATGAAATAGGGGGAACGTCATGGTTGATCTGGAAAAAGCAGAGATGAAATCCTGTGGCCTTCAGATCAGACCTCCTCCAGCCTCTAGTTGTGCCTACAAATTCTGTCCATAACAATTATGAAGAGAACAACAGGCAGAGTATTGGTAAACTTATTCTTCACGCTTTTTTCAAATTATAGTTTCTTTTAGTGTAAATGCCGTAAAATGACATGAAAATGTTAACATTTACAAAGAGAAAAATGTGGATTTGTCAGTATTTATAAGTGATTATGATATGATTCTAATGATCTGACCCACTTGAGATTCAATATGGAAAATGATTAATATCTTCGGTGTAATTTTTGCCTTTCACACATTCGTCTCAGGAGCCAGACCCTTTAGCTAAGTTGATATGCCCACTGGGCTGCATGTTTGACATCTAGCAATAAGTTATTATCCATATTACACATATTTAATGGGATATTCAGTTGTTTAGTTTGTGTAGTTTAGCTAGTATTAAGATATTGTGTCCATATTTCAATGTCTGATGTTACATTTTGCCTTGTTTCTAAACCAAGAGTCACCAACTGGAATTTTATTATGTATATATAATGACAATAAATAATTCTAGTGCCTTATGTCTAATTGTTTCCGCACTGTGCATATGTACTGTAATACTAGATGACACTTTACGCACGAGGAACTACATGGGCTCAAATTTCAACATTGACAAGCCTCAGAACAATGACAGGAAATTCAAAGTGGTGATGGGAAATATAATTCTCACAAAGGCTTGTCATTTTTGATGAGTCATTGTTTCGCCCCTCCTTTACTTCTCTACCGAAAGTGAATTGTTACCCAAGGAATTTATCCTGGGAGAAAAATATTCTCTACAAAGATCAGAAACATGCTGTTGCATGTTGATGTTGCAGATTATTTTGCATATTCTCATCAACTGTAGTGAACAACCATCATCAAATCTGTCATGAGGTCATTCTTAACCCACAAACACCCAGTGTTACTTTTCTGGCATTTCCCAAATATTTTTTTTCTCTATGTTTCACCTTTCTTAAATGATTTTGCATTATTTGTCATAATATTATCATCTCGATTTTGCATTATCACTGTAAACTATGTATTTTTCTGTATTTAGTTTAGATCAGGGGCTATTTGTGGCCTGTAGCACGTTCAATTGTGCCCCCGACTTGTTACCGAAGGTTAATGTTATTTCAGCCCACAAGTTGAAGCCCCCCCCCCCATTAATGGTGATGTTTGAAATTATTGTGTAACTGCAATTAATGAAGGAGACATGACAAGTAAATGACATAAACATTTATCCTGTCCCAGTGATGGCTTTTTAAAAACTTACTGTGAAGAGAAATAGTGACAATTCTAGAAGAAGTGGGAGACAGAATATTTTTGTGTTGAGCACAGGAGGACCCCCCCCCCCCCCCCCCCCCCCCCATGTCCTGTATGCACAGAAAAAGTTACTGTGCACAAGTCAAAGTGGAGGTCCAAACTTACTGATGAGCAGAGGTGGCAAAAGTATTTACATTCTGTACTTTTGTAGAAGTACAGTACACTCTCATAAAGTATAAGTGCTGATTCAATTACTTTATTTAATTGTAATAAAGTGCAAAAGTAAAATTGCATTTTTTTTTTACCGTGAATCAAACAATTCTTATTTAACCAGGAAAAAATCTTTCTAATTCAACAGTGAATGGTACTGACCACAGTCATGCACTGAGTCTACGACCTGAAATAACCTGCAAAAACATGCAGGGATGAAGGGAGAAGCTACAGGAAATGCATGCTCACTTCCTGAAGCACAGTGTATGCCTACATGGGCACTTCACAGTCACATTTGATTCATATTCAAAATTGGTTGAAGTTGCATTTACCTTTGATGCATCCTGGTTACTACAGTGGAACATGGGTTTTGTTGTTTTAGTTCCATATCAGTCAGTTCATACTATTACTGTAACATGTTTGTTCTTAATACATGATCTGCACCGACATGTTTATGTGTAAATCAATTGTTTTTTTTGTTAGTCTATGATTTCTTAAACAAAAACTGCATTAAAATGTTTTATTTCATACTGTTCTGATATTGTATTTTAAATACATGTTACTTTGCTTCAAAGCTACATGTTGTGCAGCTAAGTGGACATTTTTGTAACTCCATAAAAAAAAATGGGTTCATTCAACAGATTTCAAAAACATTGCACTTTTCAGGCCTAAAGAGAAATAAAAACACTTAGGGAAAAAATCTTGACTAAGGTTCTCATAACTAATGCATCAAAGGGTTCACGTGTAATATGTAGGAAAATACACGGACACACACACACACACACACAATGAACAGAGTGAGCACCACTTCACCCTGAACCACTTCAGCTTTTCCCCAGGTCTGTCCAATCGCATTGCGAGATTCAACATCATAACACCACAGGAATCATCAGGACTAAGAAATTGGTTTAGTTCTTACATGCACCAGCTTGATCCAAGATAAAGTGATAGTTTTGTCGTAAAGCAATGTGGTACTGAGGACTTGGAGGTGCTGTAGGAGGTGGTTTAGTGGTTGTATGGGTTTCATTATGTATGACTGAATTTTTTGGACAGATTTGATAAACAGGAGAAGAATAAACCTCAGTGGTCCAATTGAAAAGTCTCTGGTACTGGTCATTAAATTAAAAGCTCTCCCACCAGGAAAATGAGTCACTGCTGTAACACAGGATGAAGAACATAATGCACAGCAGGAGCAGAACCTGGAACCCGAACAGAAGGAAAGGCTTCTCGTGACAGGACAAGTTCCCAGCATACCTTTAAACAGAAGAAGAGGGCCAAAGTTACAATGAGACTGTTTACATTTAATTGTATTTATTTATTTGCACACAGAGGCAGCAAAACATACTGTGTTAAGTAGAAGTACAACTACTTGTGTGAAAAAAAATACTCTTATAAAAGTAGAACTGCTTTACTTAAGTAAAAGTAAAAAAGTACAACAATTCAATTATAATAAAGGGAAAAAGTAAAAAGTAAAATGGCATTATTTTTTTTTGTCCTGAATGAAACAATATTTATCTAATCAGGCAACATTAAAAAGTTTCTGTTTTCCAATTCCACAGTGAATGGTACTGACCACAGTTCCAGGCTGGATCCATCCATCCATCCATCCATCCATCCATCCATCCATCCATCCATCCATCCATCCATCCATCCATCCATCCATCCATCCATCCATCCATCCATCCATCCATCCATCCATCCATCCATCCATCCATCCATCCATCATGTATTGTGATTGCCTCCATTAACTCACCATACATTTTTCCCTCCACAAAGAAGGTTATGTTATACCTCACCTTTGTCTGTTTGTTTTTGGTTTGTTTGTTTGTTTGTTTCAGCAAGATAACTCAAAATATTATGGACAGATTTTGATGAAACTTTCAGAGATGATTGATAATGCCTCAAGGAAGAAACCATAAAATGTTGAGCGATAGAGGTCTATTATGGCCAGCTCGTTTAGGCCACAACAAAAAGTAATGGAAGACCACACAATTCTTGTTATCTTCAAAAGAATATAGTATGTTTTTCTTTTATTTCTGAAGAGTCAAAGAATACATGGTTGCCAGTGGTGATCTCCACAGACCAAGGAAGCACAGGGAGAAAAGGTCCATCATTTATACTCCTGAGTCCAGGTGTAGCTCGTTTGGCCATCAAGCTGCAACTCCACCTCCAAACTCCTGAGCCTTCACAGCTGAAGCCAATTCTCTGGAATTAAAAACAAACAACCAGGACCAGAGACAACCCAGACCTAGGCCATCACAGGTCAAGGTCACAGTGAAGGTCAACAGCTAAAACACATAAGTGATGATATCTCAGAATCCAGACAAGATAGTATCAAATTTTTTTTTCATTCACTTCGTCTTACCTTCTGACATCAGATGAAAAAACACCGATAGGCTCGATGACATCACGTTTTGACGTTGTATGACATCAAGGGAATGGTATATTTCCAAAATATATGACCTTTATCTTAAGCAGGATTATTGACATATTTTGTTCAATCCAACAATATCTTGTGCTTCATATTTAACATTAGATCTAACATTTGAAATGTGGTCATTGTGCAACGTCGCATAACATCAGAGTGAGGTCATATGTGGTCGAATATTGAAATAGCCATAACTCAAAAACAAGACCGAGGATTTAAAACCCTGTAAGGGATTGCTAATGATCGATATAATAAATTGTGAACCCGGAACACTAGTTTACAAATAAGTTACGAACATCCAGATCCAAACCTTGGCAGACTTGCGCTGCTTTGGGGAGATCTACGCTCTTGGAGTCCTCTTGTTTTAATTAGTAATTTTTCATTGATTCATTGATTCATTCATTCATTCACTTTATGAACCTGCCTTATCCTCACAGGGGTCACAGGGGTTGCTGGAGGCTATCCAAGCTACTTATGGGCAATAAAATATCATAAAATCATAAAATATCAGTATTGTTATGGCCGATACCAGCCTGAATTTTACTCTGTGCCGGATGAGAAAGGAAATCAGTAGCTAGCTTTAAATACTGCAACTCTACTTCTTCTGGTCTTCATTGCCACATGGACACTGGTAGAAAGATGAGCAGAGGCAGTAAAATACACCACAAACCGATGAGGAAACCAGCAGTAATTCATGTTATGTTGCTGTGCAAAACCCTCCTTGTGTGGCTATGACTCAGTAATAGTTAGAAACAAAAATCATCAAATATAGTGAAGAAACAAATATCAAGCGTCTGTGTATGTTCTAAATATTAGAACTGGAGTGCAAAAACAGATGAATATTAAAAAGTCACATATGAGTTCAAGGTGTTGATACAAAACCTAAAAATGTGACCTTCATTAACTAATACAGTTTAATATTTACAGTGATTACAATTGTTTCCAATTACAATTGAAGTTTTTCCATTTCTTGCCTGACATCTGGTCATTCAAATCAGTCTTAATTTATGAGATTTTTCAAAATCAAAAAACTCCTTTTTTTTTTTTTTTAGTTCTTAACCCATGAAGACCCAGTATTATGTTTGTGGTTGCTTCCAAATTATGATTTTTTTTCTCTACTTTTAACTTTTCTTAATCGATTTAGTCACCATTAACATAATGTTATGTTCAGTAGTTTGTATTTTTATGTGACAATCTGGTATTTTCTTGTAATTAATTTACTGATAATGTACAGTAATGTTGAGGGTTATCATATGGGGGGTAAATTGAGAAAACTGAAGAAAAAAATGACTTCTTGGGTCAAATCTTTTATTAAATGAACATAAATCCAGTGTCTCCATCCACTATGATTGATCCAATTCTACAGATTTTACTGGTGAATCAATGTCGTAGAAGATGAAAGTGTTTTTTGATGGTAACTATGGAGCCTCTGAACATCCAAATTAGCCTTATCTGATGACAAACTCTATTAGACCAAATGTTCACGTCATGTGATAAGATTAATGGATCAACAGTCTTTTTTTCTCACATTCACAAAAATTTAATGGCTTTTCTTCTGGACCATCTCGCACCTTTCTTGATAATTTCATGGAAATTAGCCCAGTAGTCTTTGCATAAAGTTGCTGAAAATCAATCAAACAAACAAAAAATTAACCAACCAGGCACAACAAACCCTGCCCCTGCAAATATTTTAGCGCGTAATGAACATGAGAACTCTCAAAACATGAGACTACAGGTTTGACCTTTAAAGATCACCCATGGTCAAATGTCATGATGCCATATTGGAGCCTACTTATAGTTTCCTATCTGTCAACAATAGTAACTGAGTACTTATAACCACTCTTTTTGAGTTACAACAATTAAAAATCATCTGATCTTGATTTTGACCTTTCAAGGTCACACAAGGTCAAATGTTATGATGCTAGTTTGAAGCTCATTCCAGGTTTTCTATCTATGACTAATAATAACTCCTATCTCCACTCGTTTTTATGTTATAGCCCATTTTAATTTTTTAGGTAGTGACCCAGTGACCCCTGACCTACTGTGTCAACAGTAGGTCAAATCTACACACAGAAGATGCAGAACTGCAAGAACAGATTTTTAGTGCTTATTGGAAATGTGCAAGATGAATAGTTCAAAACTTATATCTAAAATTTGATTTTAAACCTTTACTGTGACCTTGACCTTTGACCTAGAGAATTTGTCCTTTAAGGTTCTGATGTCAATGCACATCAACAGTGAGAGCAAAAAGAAACTACAGTTTACAGTACAAGAATGAAAAGGAAATTCATGATTTTCCCTATCTCTGATCATTGTGAAACACATGTTTGGTAACCTTAACCTTTGACCTACATTCATCAAAATGTATTGGGATTTATTCTGGACCAACTCACACCTTTCCAGAAAATATCATGGAAATTGGTCAAGTAGTTTATGTATAAAGTTGCTGACACGCAGACAGACAGACAAAACAATACGGTCAAAGTATTTAAACTAATAGCAACACAAATAAAAACAATTACAAACAAGAAGCTAGGGTACAAAACCAGTAGGCTATGGAAAAAAAAAATCAAAAAACTGGAAATCAAACTTTATCATGCATATTTCTAGACAAAATCCCATGTGATGTAATATATATGTGGCAGATGACACCAAGTACGAAACGTGTGTGTGTGTGTGTGTGTGTGTGTGTGTGTGTGTGTGTGTGTGTCTGTGTGTGTGTGTGTGTGTGTCTGTGTGTGTGTGTGAATAAGGCAGGTGTACACTTGCATCATTCACATCAGGGAAACAAATAAGCGCAGAGAGACCAAGGCCCCATTTGAATATGTGTGTGATAAGCACATGTTTTCTACATTGCAAATCCATGTCCCTGCTGGAGTCTATCAGGATTATCAGTTGCCTACCAGCTATTTTTTTTCCCATTTTTTGTTATTTTCCTGTGTCTATCCCATCTTGCATATCACTTAATACTGGGTTACCCTCAGGGAAGAATAGTATTCTTTCCTTCTTTTTATATTTTGTTTGTTCTTATTCTCTGCTGCACATGTTTAATCTCCCTGGGGTCATCAGGGCAGGTCTAAGGTTTGATGTTAAATATTTGCAGTGAGATGGCTTTATCTAACTAGGTGTGCTATTTCACCTAGTATTTTACCTAGTGTATATTTTTACAGTGTGTAAGTGTTATTTAACCTCTGTTTTGTTAGTGATAATTGGGATACAAACTGATGAAGTTAAAGTTGGCCGATGAACTGTTAGGCAGAACTTTTTAAATAAAACTGTTTAACTTTCATTCTTGCACTGTCATTACTGATCCCCATCATCTGTAGTGGGAATAAGATTTATAAATCTGCATTAACATCATTCTGTTGAGTTGTTGACATGAAGACCAAGTAAAGCTGATCTTAAATGGAAGACAAATAAACTCCAAAAGAGTTCCATAAATTAATAAATTAACCATGATTTACACAGGATTGAAAGACAATATGTATATACATTAGTGATGCGCGGGCTACCCGCTGGCCCGCGGATATCTGCGGGTGACCCGCGGGTTGGGTCGCAGTATTTAATATATATTGCGGATGCGGGTGGGGCGGGTCAGGGACGATCAATACCCGCATTTTTCCATACGACATTCCCAAAAATGGCACAATATGGATAGACTGAAGGTATACAATATTTCAACTTAAAATAACCTCAGTAAGAATAATCAACGACATATAAAAAATATGATGATGAAAGACAACTCAATTGACATCTGCAGTTTCATTCCACGAGAGGCGGCACGCTCCAGTCAGAATGAATGGGTAACAGCCACGTTATTTTCACATCCTCTGCATTGCCATCAACAGGAAAGGGTTACCTTCATATCTTTACAGACCATGTTAAGACCGATGAGGGAGGATAGAGAGGAAGATGAGAGAGACTGTGTGTGCGTGCATGGAGCAGTCTCCACAGCCGTGTAATGAAATGGAAAGGAGCCCCGCTAGTCTACTTTGAATGTGTTCTATGTGTTGGCTTTATAGAGTGATGATGTGGGTGGAGTCTATTTTATGTGCTGGAGTGCATACTGAGACGTTAGAAAGGAGGCAAAAATTATGCTTCATGACTTTTAACATTAGAAGCACAAGGTAAAGATGCTGCGAATGTACTATGTGAGTTTAGAGCCAAATTTAAGCTTGCGGGTTGGGCGGGGCGGACTTCTGTAAAACCCCCTAACCGCGCATCACTAATATACATGATTTACAGGAACATACTGTACTACAGTACGGTTAAGAAAACTTCCTTCCCCGCCTAAAACCCCTAAAATGTTCCTCACTGACAAAAAAGAACTTGCTTATTTATTCATTTCTTTGAAACTACCTCAGAAATAATATGAACATGATGCCACAATTTGATAAATTAGTATAGAAGAAACAGTGACTTTTACTAAAAAAATTTGTTAACTCAATTTGATGTGCAGTAAATAGTAAAAGTGTGAAAGTAAATGCTGTCAAGTATTTTCCCACAGAAGAAGACAGCTGCCAAACACACATATATATATATATATATATATATATATATATATATATATATATATATATATATATATATATATATATATATATATATATATATAAAGTGAAAAGTGCTAAATGTGGTTTTTTTTGTTTTGTATTTTTAATCTGGGGAAGATGTGGTAGGTGAGGCTACATTGGAATGGCCGGACACGGGGGGGGGGGTTACAAATAAACCAGCTGCAAGTCTTTGAAGCCTCATTTGACTGTCATTTTATTATTTTAATGTCACTTTGCATCACCATGTCCTTCCTCTCTGTCTACTTTCGCTGGTGTACAGGAAACTTCGAGAAAAAAAACTCTATTGAGTGAGTGAATACTCTACATTTCAGGGTGCTTTACAGTGCCAAATATGAAAGTTAAAGTGTCTGAGTGAAAAAGCTAAGGTGCCTGTTCAGCTTCAGGTTTTATTTAGATGGCTGTGATCTTTTGTCGTTGTCTGGAAGTAGTGACTTTGACCTCTGGAGTCCCCCAGGGTCAGTTCTTGGACCCCTTCTGTTCAAGCAGTGTAAACTCTAAAAGTGCAACATCAGTTATGTAGCACATTTACACCAGTTATCGAGATCGAGAATTGTTCTGTCAAACTGCTGGTGGGTAGCCTTCCTCCTGTTGATGAGGGAGGCACATCACCAACCCGTCCCGACTGAAGTCTGAAGAGTCTCTCACAGCAGATCACCAAACTGAAGAAAGAACTGGCAAAATGATTCCTCCAAACAGTAGAGCAACAGCTGGTCAGAAAATATAAAGAATTTTGCTAAGGCTGAAGATTGGAAAAACAATTAGAAAGTTTGTGTGTTTTAGCTGGAATGCTTTAAAATGTATTTAAATGCATTAATTTGTAATAATGAAGTAAATGTAAAGTATTTACTATTTAAATGTGCCTTTGTTTTTATAAAAAAAAAAAAAGAAAGTTAAAATGGTTAAATGTCTGCTTGTTAAAAAATCTGTTGTGGTAAAATTATATTTATTATATTTATTTACAGTAAAAAAAATATATTGTTGTATACTCTGTTTTAATGGTGCTAAGGTGACGATGATTATTCTGCTGCAACAAAAAAAAAGACACCTTGAATATAAGTCAAGACTCTCTTTGGGGATCGAAGGGTTACTTACATAAGATAACATTTATATAACGGATTTTGGGATACTCAAATACATTGTAAATAACAAAAAGTCAAACGATAGAGACAAAAAATCACCCTTAGCAAAAGCCAGTTTGAACAGATGAGTTTTTAGGAGTGATGTCCCTGTATTGGTTCCACTAGGGGAAATTCCACTATGTATCATGTGTTGTTAAATGGACAAGTAAATTACTTATCCACTACTTAAATTCTACTAATTTGCAGTGCACTTTAAAAAAAAAAAAAAATAATAATAATAATGTATAGATTTTTTTGTCAGTGTCATATTATTTACAACATAAGTGATCATCCTGGGCTTTCAGGGACATCTGTTGGACCTCACTGAGGGAACTTAACTCATCTATTTGATCATGATTCATCTCAAATGTTCTGGAAATTGTCCAGAGTTTTATTTTTTTTATATTTTGTATTTTTACAGCATGCACAGGTGAGGGATTTGTGGGATTTGTTGCATGGAGTCTGAACACCTGAGCAATGCCACTTATCTGAATGGTTTTAGTTCTGTGGGAAAATGAATGTGGGTTAACAGATTCCTGTTGTTGGGTCGGGGTGGGGGTGGAGGTGGGGGTTTGTTCTTCACCAGGTGTTCACTTCATGACGCTGCTCTGAAATTTTATCCTCCAAGACATTGAGCCTGACTCTAATCTCAGTTTGTAGAGCGTTATCTTCCAGCTCTACAATGTTGTACACAGTGTACTTTTGTAAACACTGATAAAAAACAAAACACTGAGTTTATTCAGTTCAGTTGATTTTTTTCCATGTCCGTAACACAACCCTTCACATTCTAAATAAAAAAGTCACTTTGAGCAATTACTGAACCACACATAAAGAGGCATTGTTATATTGTTTCTAAACACAAAAATAATTGTTTCGATCATGTTTCTTAGTAGGAACAGTACATGGGACTTGGCATTAGCATTGTGACAGATTTACTGAGGAAAATGGTTTACGTAATATTCCAGAAAGAGGATTTATATTTTAAGTGACCTTCAATAAACAGTAGAAATTATTTTACTTTAAAATGATGATTTTATTACATCTGTATCTCACATTATATATATACATAATTTTTTTTTCCTAATTATTTTTAATTCACAATTTTTTAGAATTTGACCATATTTGACTTACACTGCTGAAATATTTGACTGTAACTCAACACATTTGGTTGAAAATTATGTAAATGTTTTATGCTTTACCATTGTTTAGAAATTATGATAATGGATTGGATTTAAGTAGGATACCCACATCTGCCAACCTGTGCACAGTCCAGTAAAAAAGTGCACTGAGAAAAAAGAAACAGCAACATGATTGACTTCTGTTTTTTTTTATTTTTATTTTTTTTTATTTTAAGACTAAAAATCACAGATATGAGACAAGGTTGAAGAAGAAATGGAAATGTTTTGTTTATCTCAAGCCCTTATTTTTGCACAGATAGGAACTCATACAGGTCAGGACAGTGGGGAGCTGAAGTCTCCGCCCCTTCAGGGAGGCTCATGGGGCCTGAAATTGGTTAGATAATGAATGGTATTCAATGGGAAATAAAATGCTAAAATGGTATCTGGTTTGTCATGTGCCCTGAATCACACTCTTAATAAATGATAATTATTGATGTGTGTTTCAAATGCTTCTGTTAACCAATGGCCGATTCATTTGCAGTAAAACCCATTAGTAATTTGGACTACACGCCTGGTGCACATGTGACGTCACCACAGACTCCACACCACAGCTGAGCGGAGTGTGATGTCACATACGTGATGATCCAGAAGTTTATTTGAAACAGGGACAGTGCACATTAATAACATTGCTGTAAATGCGCCAGAATTAGCCAAGAGGATATTTTTCATCTGTAGTCCCTAGACAGATGTTAAAATCACATGCATTGTAGTCTCTTACTAAGTCCACATAAAACCTAATGTCACATTTGCTTCCCATCAAAAACAGGTGGTCTGCCTATGACACATCAAATATTTATTATTAACCGTTATCATATGTCAATGTCAGAGAACTTGTCAAACGGAATCAGAATTTAGCTTGAGTCACTCCATTCTCTCCCATTAAATTTTTAGCGAACTAAGGCACCCATGGACCGGAAGTAGAAAGGCGTGACTTAGCCTCCCCATTGGCGTGTGAGAAGATGACTTTGCTGTGTCCTCCTAAAGGAGGACACGCTTTTACTCCAAAGTGGTTTTACCATAGTCTGGCTTTCACTGATGCTTCATGTGTTTCTTTATGACCTCGCAGAAGAGTATGGGCAACCACCGTAGACATTCTGTTGTTAAAACGAAAGCAGGATTTCAACAGTTATGGCGTAATAATATTGTGGCCAGGGACAATACCAGAAGACTCTCGAAAGACACAATAGCTTTGAAAAACATGGTGCTAGCTTGAAGGAGACTGAGCTTGGTTTTGATTCTTCAATTTCAACAGTGTTGTGGAAACTACCATATATTGATTCTCTAAAAGATGAACAGAGAACAGTTTTGAAAGAATTTATTGGTAGCAAGGATGCTTTGTCTCTTCTTTAAACCGGGAATGGTTGTCATGTCTGTACACTGTCTGCTCTTTTCTTTCTCTCTCTGTCTTTCTTCTCTCTGTCTCCCATCCTCTGTCTGTGTGTGCCTCTGTCCTAATTTCCCAATGCAAGCCACCTGAGTAACCACACCTGTGGTTACTCAGGTGGCTCTATATAAGCCTGCTCTGCCAATCTGCCTGTTGCCAGATCGTTTTTGTCACTACAAGACTTTCCAGCATTTTTCTCCACCTGCTTTTGTGATTTTTTGAACTGTGTTTAAGCTGTATGGTAATAAACCTGTGTTTTTGAACTTTACTCCTGGACTGCTGTCTGCATTTGGGTCTGATACCTGATCATCACATCATGATCTGGCCAATTATGGAGCCAGCAGATCAGCCGGTGACAGGTGCTCGGATGCACTGAGTTGAACAGGTCGTTACGGCCATATCCGCGCAGGTTCAGCAGCTGGCTGGACTATTGACCCAGGCACCAAACCCCACCACAGCCGCTGCTTCTGTGGAACCTGATCCAGCACCATTACCTTTCACTCAACCAGTATCGGAACCACGAGTTGGGGAGCCCGAATGGTATGATGGAGACCCAGTTAATTTTAACCCTTTTTTGATTAACTGTTCTATACTGTTTTCAATGCAGCCACACACATTTTCCACCGAGATGGCTAAGGTGCCATTAAACATCTCACGGGTCGAGCCAGACTATGGGGGACCGCTGAGTGGGAACGGATGACGGAGGCGTGCGCATCATTCGAGGCATTCTCCCAGGAACTCTGAAAAATTTTGGTCCCGTTACGCAAGGGCCTGACGTAACAGGAGGACTACTGAACATCCTGCAGGGAAATCGGTCTATCTCAGACTATGCCATAGACTTTCGCACCAGGGCCCGGAACAGTTCCTGGAACATGGCTGCACAGTGTGAGGTTTATTTAGCTGGTATATCGCCTCAAATTAAATTTCAACTGTTTTTTTTTTATCTCCCCTCTGACCTAGATGGCCTGATCAGACTGACAACCCGCTTGGACGACAGACTCAGGACCTGGAGGCGTGAGGGTCCTCCATCTCCATCTCACAGTGTTCCCACCTGCACTGGATCTGTCAGTGCAGCTAACCCAGTTAGGGCGTCAGGGAGAACAACTCCGTGTGGTGGTGAGGAGCCAATGCAGGTGGGTCGCTCCAGATTGACTCCAGTTGAGCCTCTACTGCGGTCAGTCTGGTCATTTTCTCTCTAGTTGTCCGTTAAAAGGGAGGGCTCAGCATTTAGACTGGGGTTAACGCTGAGTCGATCCATTTCCAATCCCCAAGTTACCAGACCACTGTTCCACGTTCAGCTTCAGATTAAGGGGGGGAATATGACTTTAGCCGCCTTCATTGACTCTGGTGCAGATTCAAATTTAATTGATGAAGGGTTGGTTAAACAATAAGGTCTCACTGTCCAACCTTTGCTTCGGCCAGTTCCTGCCAGTGCTTTAGATGGACATTTAATTGGTAGGATAACTCAACAGACTGATATAACACAATCCTCCGATTAACTGGGAGACAGGAGTTATAAACAGTTAGAGTCCTGGCTGTGAGACAGTCTGTCTAAAGTCACCCATAGACAGAGAAGTGTTAGAGGGTTGTGTTACAGAGGTTGACCTAGCCACCGTTCTCCCCGAGTATCTTGACTTTAGAGAGGTGTTTAGCAAGAGCATGGCTGTTTCATTAATCCCGCATAGAGATTACGACTGTGCCATAGGCCTCCTTCCCAGATCAACACCCCCTAAGGGTAGATTATACTCCTTTTCTGCACCTGAGAAAGAGGCTATGGACACATACATTAATGATTCCCTGGCTGCGGGCATTATCAGGCCTTCCCCCTCCCCGGCTGGAGTAGGGGATTTTTTTGTTGTTGGCAAGAAGGATAAAACTTTAAGACCCTGCATAGACTACAGAGGTTTGAATGAAATCTGTTAAAAATCGGTACCCACTCCCTTTAATCTCGTCCGCCTTTGAGCTACTGTCTTCACAAAGCTGTATCTTAGAAACGCCTACCATCTGGTGAGGATACGAGAGACAATTTATTGTAGAGGTTGATGTCTCAGGCGTGGGAGTGGGAGAGGGGGTCTCTCATCATTCCTCACAGGAGTCTAAGATGCATCCTTGTGCATTCTTCTCCAGATGTTTGTCTTCCACCAAAAGAAATTATGAAATTGGTAATAGAGAACTGCTGGCCGTCAAGATGGCCCTTGAAGAGTGGAGACATTGGCTGGAGGGCACCAAAGTCCCATTTTGGTCTGGACTGACCACAAGAACCTCGAGTATATCCGTTCTAGACAGGCAAGATGGTCACTATTTTTCACACGTTTACATTTTTCCCTGTCATATCGTCCAGGTTCATGGAACGTCAAGACTGATGCCCTTTCCCGACAGTTTCTGGTCAAAGAGGAGGAGGGGGTGAAGACGGAGACCATCTTTCCCAATCCTCAACGAGTGGCTGCGTTTACCTGGGATATTGAGGACAGAATTAAAACAGCACTGGATGATCAGCCTGGACCCAGTACGTGCCCAGTTAACCGACTGTTTGTTCCCCAAAGACTGTGATTCCTTAAAGTAGTTTGTCATTCAAAATGACAAGCACCTGGTTTCTCCAATCAGGGCAAATGATTTTGATTGACAATCTCGCCTTAAGAAAGAGAAGTTATTGGTGCTTTTCCAGATGGAAGGTATGAGCAGCCATGTGAAGCATCCATACATCTGGTGTGAGTCAGGTTAGTTTTGTCAGGCACTTACACCATAAATTAGACACATGATACCAAAAACACTTAGTGACATCTTAAGATAACATAAGAATATGTTTTTTGTTTTTTTGTTTTTTTAGATTGAACCCTGTAAAGACTTTTTTTCCCCCCAAGATATGAATTACCATGTTTGCTGACATGCTGAAATTGTATTATTTTTGAAAAGCAAAAACATAACACAAACATGTCTAACAAATTGGTATTTCCTTTTCTAAATAGTCAGTCACTGGAAAGATCTCTACTCAACCCATTTAGGTTTACCTGTGTATTCCATTGTATCTAAATGTATACATTGGGTTATATTAGGTAATAATAATAATAATGATAATAATAATAATAATCGTTATTTGTATGACACCTTTAATACAAATGTTGTAGTTCAAAGTGCTTCACATTGATAAAAACATTACAAGAAATACAAATTCATAAAAGACTTCAGACAGAGGTAAAATCTGAAATAAAAGTGCAGGAAAAGAGTTTTCACAATTTTGAATGTGCAATAAGTGATTATATATAATTATAAGTTATAAAAGTACAACAAAATAAAATGCAATGCAATAATAAGTGATTAGACATAATATATGAAATTTCATGTACAGATTATGCTTAAAAAGCAATGAACCATTTTTGTGATATAAATAATTTTATTCTTGTTAAATGTACAGCATTTTGTTGTCGTTATTGTATGTGAACAACCAAATAATGTTCATTCATTAAAAAATGTAAAGGAAATTTTAAGGAAAAGAAATATCACAATGATCATGTAGAGGGCTTCAAATCTCATATTAAATCTGATACATTTGGTGTTATAGGATTCATTTGCTCTAATAATCTAGAATATATATAACAGAAATAATATGAACAATATAACATTATCAATGGCTTCAAAACAGTTTCCCTGAGAATGTTTTTAATATATTGCACCATCTCCCATGATAAGTGCCAGAGTGTTGCATTTCCAGTAAAATTATATAAATAATAGGATAAAAATGTACTGTATACAATAATGTTAACACCAAAAATGTCTCTGTTTTTGAGTGAAAAATAAAGCTAAATTCTCCAATAAAAATGTTTATATCTACAAATTGGATGTGAACATAAAACGAACAAATATGAACAACCTGTAAATTCTTACGAAAAATAAGTGCAATGTCTAGGATATCATGTTAGGATATCATTTATACATGTGCATCACAACTTACATATCCCAGTAGATCAACAAATATACACAACCTTTAGTAACAGGTTGAATATTGGTAAAATTCTACAAATATTTTAGATTATTCACATTTTTTGTACTTTATTTTACACTAAAACAGAAAGGAAAATTAGTTTAATGTTGGTTTCCAGTGTTTGTAGGTAATTATGACAGTATTTTACTAATCTCATCCCCTTTAGATTGAATTGACAAACTGATTTGAACTTCCCTGATTATAATTATCTTCAGTAGAATTTTTGGATTTCACACATTCATCCCAGGGGCCAGATTGGACCCTTTGGCGGGCCGCATTTGGCCCCCGGACCTTATGTTTGATACCTATGGTTTAAAGCAAAGTAGACTTTAAAGACTAGCCCAACAGGGTTCTCAAACTCATTTTCTTTCAGGGGCCACGTTCAGCCCGATTTGATCTCAAGTTGGCCGGACCAGTAAAATATTAGCAGAATAACCTATAAATAATAAAAATTCCAAATTTTTGTCTTTGTTCTAGTCCAAAATTCTGAAAATATTTACTTTTATAAACTATCTGAATGAAAAACATGTGAATAACCTGAAAAAAATAAATAAATAAATAAATAAATATATATATATGTGACCCGCCACCACGAAACCAGGCATAAGTCGCGCTGAGCCGTTCAGAGCTACAGCCAAATTTAGGCTGGGAGGTGATTTGTTATTTGTGTTTACACCATATCAAAAAACGGTACCGTAACACCTCTATGTTCAGTTCCTGTGGTCATTACATTGAAATCCAATCAATAAAGGTGTTTATTGGGTCAATTATTTAAGCGGTGACAAAAGTTTAAGGATTGCGGAGCAAAGACAAAGACGACTTCCACCTCTTTTCGCCGAACAAACCGATCTCCGTTCTGTGAGTAAACACCCAAGTGTTCGGTACGAGGTAAAAGCTTATATTGAATGTTCTTGTCCAATGGGGTAAGCCAAATGATTATAATACGTTGCAATTCTGTCCTATTATTACAATATATAAAACTTCTGTGACATGTCCATCAGAGTGTCCTCTAACATCTGTGAAAAATTTGTGTCAATCGGATACAAATTATTATGCATTGCTAAGGACTTCCTACCCCAAAACAGTCCAAAACTTTAACGGACAATATCTAAAAATATGCAAATTGCATAATAGGTCCAACTGTGGATATTAAAATGACCATAACTTTGGTTCTACTTATGATAGAAACATAATTTTTTCACCATCTTAAACCTTAGTTTCCACTCTACCAATCTACACAGATAACTCAGTTTTGATTTCCAGACACTTATGCCTGGTTTCGTGGTGGTGGGTCACATATATATATATATATATATATATATATATATATATACATTTTTTTAACAAAAAAGTAAAAATTTACCAATATTCTAGCTCAACTTATTATTTCTATATGTACCTTATTGATTTGATCACTAAACACTTCACAGAAAAAGAAAATTATTAAAATTGTTCATAATTTTGTTTAGGTTATTCATATTTTATTATAAATATTTTCATAACTTGATGTTGTTTTATGTTTATTTTTAACAACAACAAAAAAGTTGAAATTGTCATTATTTATGACCATAATGGATTGTTTTTCACATCAAACCAAGAAGAAAATATTAAGTCATTACTATTTGTAGGTTATTAGGCTATTATTACTATTATTTTGCTGTAGATCATATTGGTCTGTATGTGGAATCTGAACTAAAATGAGTTTCACAGCTTTGACTGTAGAATTTTTGGCACTTTTCAAATTCATCCTATAGGCCAGATTGGTGCCTTTAGTGGACCACATTTTATCCCTGGGCCACATTTTTGGCACCCCTGCTCTGTAGGTTTAACTGTGTAATGCTAATAGTCTAATGATGCTAAAAAGAGCTAAATTTGAACAATTATAGTACCGACTTGGACCCTTCAGCAGTCATTCTCATATAAATACCTGGTGAGAGTTGACAAAGTTAAAATTGCTATTTCAAATTTAAAGGTTTGAATCTATCAGAACTCTTCAAATATTAACCCTTTAACCCCTGATGTATCAGCGATGACACATTCTGAAAGGATGGTTTAGTTTGAATATTCAGATTTTTTTTTTTTCTGATCTATGAAAATAAACAGGTGTCAAAAAGCAACTGTTTAGAAAAAAGAAAAAGCCAAAACTAAAATACTGGAACCAAATTACAATATTATTTATGTATTTATTTATTCATTTATATTTAATTTTAGTTTATTTTAACTAAGTTAAGTTATTGTATTGTAAATATTCATTAGTTTGTGTTAATTTTGTTCCGGATTTTGTTTTATATTTCTACATTTAATATCGTATTTTATTATTTTTCTTCACTTTTGTGCCATTTGTGTCTTATTTTGTTCATGTTACTTATTATTTTGTTGGTTTATTATACATTTTTGGCTGTTATCGTCCATTTTGTTGCTTATTTTATACATTTTTGACTGGAACTGTTAAAGTCTCGGGAGCTAAAGGGTTAATATAATCACTCTTGCTTGATATACAGAAGAGTAAAAATGTTTTTGAACACCCCATGCATTTGTGATATATTTCTTTAAGTCATTGAAATCTGCCAAGTATTATATTATTCTCCATACCTACATGCTGTGCTCTATCAAAGTCAGAACTGAATGTGTCAGCAGTATAATGAAACACATCTAGGGCATTACATGTTGATGAGTTTTGCTTTGTTTTTTCTTAAAAATGAACCAAATAAATATATGCATTTGTTGCTACATGTTTGATGCAACCTTACCTTTGAAACACAAAAAATATATTCCCACAGATATTTAATGCTTATATTTGAAATTGTGTACATTTTTAAAAGTCGCCCAAAAACCTTTTTTGACTATATGCTTTAGTAATCAAAGAATCAAGATTATAAGAAATAGTTATGGATTTCAAACTATGGTGGCTGAGGACGGCCACAATACAACATGAATGCAAAGGTCCACAACACAACAGAAGTTACTCCACAACAGTTACTACTAGTTTACTACTGACCATTACACACACGCTTACGGTGCCAGAGAATGTGGTGGACATTGTATGGTTGCCCCAACGATTGGATATTGCCCCTTCAGCAAGTAAGTAAAAGGTTGTTTTCAAGTTTGAAAGGATTGCTGTCGCTAATGAACTATGTAGATACTTACTGTTAGCCATAACTATTAACCAGATAATTATAATTACAAGAACAGCCTGAGTCTATATGACAGGATACACAAATATAGAAATCCAATGGTAAGTACAGTTCCCGTCCAAAAAGAAAAAGTTGCACATGCAATATTTCACAGCACAACATTTGGTTTTGATTACAAGAGAGTGACACTCAGTTTAATTAAGTTAATAGTTCAGATCCTTCCTTCAGAGGTTAACAATATTTCAGCTGGAACAAGTTATTTAATGTAACTGATGGAGTAAGGGTCTTCTTATGTCTGTAATGTTTAACATATTGGACACCACCAGGGTTGATCAAGGTCATCAGGCTTGTGAATACTTTAGGGGCCATGAGACATAATTTTCACACATGAATTATTATTCAAAAAGTACAGACTCTAATTTGGGATGATGAAGAGTTGAAGCAGCGATCTGATCATCATCATCAAAATCATCAATCAAAAATAAAAAATGTATGAAACTTTGGATGAAAAAAAATACAATCAACCTTATTGTGACACTACATAAGCATTATGTGGCAAGTAAATAGCTGTGTTTCCATTACAGTTTTTCACAAAACAATTGTTTTGTTTAAGTATAATTGTGCTTTGAACGTATTTCCATTGACGGTTGATCTGGGCAGGAACATCATAGCTGCCATGAAATATCATCCCATGAGATTTCACTGCTGGAAGATAAACTTTTCAATGTTTTGAGAGCACGCTCTGTTATGTTCCGCAGTTATGTTTTTCTCGTGAATTATTTCAAGAAAAGTCTCCATCTCCTCCTCTGTGCATATGTATTGCACCTTTTTCACTCTGAGAGAAATGATCATGTGACCATATATGTCACATCCTGTGACGTACAATTGCGGAACAAGTGTTTCTATTGTACTTTTGCGAAGAATATCAAAACAACTGAAAAGCCACCTCATAAAAGTGTAAAACATTTTTAACGATATTTGAGTATTTTCTCAGAATTCAGGTGTTTCCATTACGAGTTTTTTATTGTGCTATTTACATTTTGCGAATTTCCAAAGGTAATGGAAACAGAGGTAAAGACTCCTGTAATAAAAACCAAAGGTCAGTCAAATATTGCATGTGCAACTTTTTTTTGGATGGGCAGTGTATCGACAAAGTTTATTAGCGACAACAATTCTTTCAAACTTGAAAACAACCTTTTTGAAGGGGCAATACCCAATTATAGGGGCAACCATACAATGTCCACCACGTTGTCTACCACTGTAACTGTGAGCGTAATAGTTAGTAGTAGGGTAGGAGTAACCATTGTGGAGTAAGTTCTGTTGTTTTGTGGGCCTTTGTATACCTGTTGTGTTGTGGGATTTTTCCATTCATGCTGTGGATTTTTGATTTGGTGTTGTAGACTGTTGAATTTGTGTTGTGTTGTGGACCTCCTCAGCCACTCCATCAAACTAATGTCAAATGAGAATGCTGTTCTCCTCTTTTCCTCCTGCATCTCCAGTATTCAGCACTTGTAAAATATCTCTAGGCAAAGTTTTCAGATTCATTTTAATGCGATGTTACAGGACGTGCCATTTCTAAGATGGCATCAGCTCCATGGGTCAGGCCACAACATGGGGGATTGTTCATTTGAAAAGTAAAATATCACAGTGGTTTAGTGTAGTACCAAGAAATTCAACTGGAAAGTAGTTTTTTTTTTTTTAAGTTTTAAAATGTTTTTGGTAATGAAAGACGCTAAGGAATGAGCTATCTTGCTTCCACTACAAATCTTGAAGACGAAGCACATTTAGAAGCTGAAGTGCAAGTAAATATTTGGCTTACATTGGGAAAAGGAGTTTTATCCAACTTTAAGTGAAGAACAAGGCACAAACTAGTGGGATATCTGTCAAAGGCACATGAAGAGTGAAAAACATTAACATTATATTACATATAGAGAGGTAAGTAAAACCTGAGAAGAACCCTATACCCGGTCCCATGTTCATCCATCACAAGTTGTTTTTTCATTGACCTTCAAATTGTGCATAAAAAATTACATAATAGCAAAACAACAATTTCAACAAAACCCACATTTTTCCATAAGACATTTTTACAGTGGCAAGAGGTGGGTTTTTTTTAGCATTGTACATATGGTATATTATGCAAAACTGCAATGGAAAGACCACTTTTCACAACTACAGTCAGGCAATTAAAAAAAAAAAACGATGTTGATGGATGTTAAAACAAATGAAGAGTTTTAAAAGGCACATGGTGGTGCATATGGACATACTAGGAAACCCAATCTTTTTTCCTTTTTTTTAAGAAAAATGTATGGGTTAGAGGTACAGTACATAAAAATAATGAATATATCTATAAAACATAATTACATTCATCACCACATTTATGGAATGACTTCTCATGTCATGATAATAAAAATATCATAGAATTTATAATTTAATGGAAAAACTGACTTACTTCTGTTTTGTTGAGATTTAGTAAAAGTTTTGTGCATATACCCCAATGGAAAAGTAACTACAGACGTCTCCTGAATATTATCAAGTTGCTCTGAGTGTGTCCTTAATGCATCTTTGTTCTTCCCACTTGTGATTGGCACAACAATAACATACAAACCCCATTTGAATAGTGCATGTAAATAACTTAACATCCCTTTTACCCAAATTATTTTAAGTGTAATTATTGTACTTGTGTTTCTAACAAGGTTCCCCGGGTTTCTTCAGATCTGTCCAGTATTTTATCAGCTGTTTTGAAGATCCAAGGATGTACGTGATGATCTTGGAAAATTCACACCGGTTGTATTGCTGGTTGTAGGCCTTAAACTGGGAAGGATCTGGAGGTGATGAAGGGTGCAGCCCCAACTTTTTCATGCATATTCCAATGTAAGCATCTTCTATATTAAAAGGCTTAATTGATTTGGATATGTTAACAAATCTCTCTGGAAGATCAGCAGAGAAGATATATCCCATGCCCAGAGTGTAGGTGGGATACGTAGATTCAGGGTACATCTCTTCAGGGACGTACCACTTGGAGCTTTTTGTGCGAACAACTGGCCTGTTCCACATGATCATCCCTGTCAGGTAGTTGGTCTTGGGAATGTTTGGTTTTTTCAGCATGATGACTAAATTGTCGATATTCAAGAACATGTCCGAGTCAACCTTCATGGCATAAGCTGCATTACTGCAGTGAGTGGCCAGCCAGTCCATGATCACCATGGTTTTAATGGTCAGATTCAAATATGAGTCTATGAAGTTACTCAGGATCAGGTCTTGGTGTTGCAGGTTCTCATGTTGGATCATCTCTTGTTGTTTCTCAGCATCAGCTTGTCGAGAGAGGCCCAGCATGAACAGAGTAAGTACCACCTCACCCTGAACCATTTCAGCTTTTCCCCAGGTCTGTCTGATCGCATTGCGAGCTTCAACATTATGTGGTGCCACTGGAACCATCAGGACCAGGAAAGGGGTTGTGGTCTTACATGCCTGAGATTGATCCAAAATGAAGTTGTAGTTTTGTGGGAAAGCAACGTGGTACTGAGGACCTGGAGGTATTGTAGGAGGTGGTTTAGTGGTCGTATGGGTTTCATTTTGTATGACGGGATGTTTTGGATGGATTTGGTAGGCATGATGGAGATAAATATGGGACCGATGATGGAGCTTCTTATAATGTAAATTTAACTGAAACCCTTCCCACCATGAAAATGAGTTGGTGGACATGATGTAACAGAGGCTGCAGAGCAAAACACACAGCAGTACCAGAAACAGGAACCAACAGTAAAAGGCGGGCTTCCTCTGGAAGGGAAAACTCTCAACTTCAAGCCTAAATAGAAAAGAAAGAGAATATTAGAATGAAAAAGCCATTTAATCTTTTAAACATACCACTTATATTCAAATGGACCCAATGGAAGTGGAACAGCCAAAACATGGGAAATGGACTCATTTATATGAGAATGTCAACTAGTTCCACTGTTTAATGTTTGGCCAAAACTCAACCACAATCATTGCACGGCACAGTGATGATGCACTTTATGTACTTTAAAGGGGTCTTTATAGGTATCTGCTGCACACTGCTACCATCACCTTGTTACCTCCGCCAAGGAGGTTATGTTTTTGCTGGCATTTATCTGTTTGTCTGTCTGTCTGTTTGTCTGTTTGTGTTCAAGATAACTCAGATTTTGATGAAATTTTCAGGATATGTTGGAAATGTGAACAGGAAGAACTGATTTAATTTTGGGGGTGATTGGGGGGGGGGGGGTGAAACTTGCAAAACTCATCTGAACACAACCCGTTGACATGGTACACCTGGTCTGCACGTTGCCTGTGCCAGGTCTGTGAAAATACAGTCCTATATTTCTAAAAAATTTCACAGTTATGGTATGACTGGGGCTTTCTTGTTGAGCTGTTCAAGGAATTTCAGTACAGCCTGAAAACGAGAGATGCATTAGTTTATATACGATAGAATCACATTGTGAAGGAAGGATTTGGCAGCCTCAATTGTAATGAAGGGTCTAATTTGTTTGATATTCTGTAAGCTGAGTTTGATATTGTTACATATGTTTTTAATGTGTTTTTTAAAAATCAAATTGGGGTCAAAATATACAGAACATAGGATCTGTTCTACTTCGTTGGTCCTTTGAAAAACATCTTACAGTTTTCTATGTACTAAGCATGAGACATTTGTTAATGAGCCACTGTTGTAAATTGGTCAATGCATTTGTGAACTTGGATGCTATTGTTGTACTGTCTTTAACATGTATAAAAAAATAACTACAGCATCCATGTATAACTGAATTACTGTCAGTCAGGTCATTAAAGTGTCACTGACATGATTTTACAACTACACATATTTTGAAAACGCATCATGTTTAAAGTTGATTCAGACATACATCACTAACGACAACATCACAAATTTAATGATATTTAAGGCACATCACGTTTCCAATTGGCCGCCTGCAAATTACTTATTTCCGGGTAGCCTGAACCTTGACCCGTGACATCAGTGGAGGAAGACTGTTCCGCTTTGCCCGTGTGTACAGCAGCGATTACAATGACAATTTAACAGGTTTTTTTCAGTAGAAATAAGAGAAGCAACAGGTGATTCACTTAAAGAGGAAAATATTCTTCATCCATATCAATTCGAGAATCATCTGTCTCATATGGAGAGTGGAGGAAGAACAGCTAAACTATGCAGACGTTGACTGGGATCGGACAACTGCAAAACACAGAATGGTAGACATACTCGTAGCCTATAAACTTATAAACTCCCACAGATTTACTTATGAGTCTTACTCCTACACATTCACTATAGTCTGGAGTTTACATTATCCCTGTATCACGCTTTTTCAAGGCATCTTTTCTGAACTAAAGACGGCTGATTGAGCCCTCGTCCGCTGCACAGATTACACTGGAAAAATGATTGTTACTCTGGACCGGTACTACGAATCAGATTACCCCCGGAGGTAACTTGAGCCCAATTCCACCCCCTTCGCTATTTACATTACCTTCTCATTAGTACCGACGTATTATATTTAGCTGCATCTGTCAAAGATCAAAACTAACGCTACATAACAATAAAATAAACGAGCCTGTTGTGAATTAATTTCCAAAAAGCGCATCAGAAGTAATTCCTGATCAAGAAATGGTTCTGTTACTATTATTGGTAATGGGTTTCACTATTACTATTAATAGATTTTACCACTTCTTGACCATTCAGTTCAGTTATTTACCAGGTTATTGTAATGTCTGAAACGACAAACAACCCGACCGACCGCAACCCGAATATCATTAAAAATATTTTTTAATGACCCAGAACTGTGGATGGGTTAGGGCCACGGTTCTCAAACTGGGGTCCGCGGACCCCTAGGGGGACGTGGCGCATGTCCAGGGGGTACGCGAAATTATTCACGGTTTTGTTTTTGTTTTGTTTTGGTTTTTTTGCTGTTTTATTTTGAAATGCGGAAGTTTTATTTTGTAGCTAGTGGGCGGAAGTAACAGCGCTGTTTGACACCAGCTTGACTAAATTGAGACGGAGTGAGTCACAGGCTATTTTTAGCCACCCTGCAGCGAACATGGATCGCTTTTTCAGTCCGCCAAGTTCCTCAAGAAGTGGTAAAGGAAATGACAATGAAAATGACAATGACAAAAACAAGCGTCCTAACCCTAAAAAGAGAAAGTACATTGATAGTTATATTGAGTTTGGCTTCATTGAGAACAATGATGGGAGACCAAAATTCCACCAAAAGTCTCTGTCTGTCTGTCACACACACACACACACACACACACACACACACACACACACACGGTTTTGTGTGTCTTTTGTTCCGTTTATTATTTTAAAATTATTTAAAATTTTTGTTTCTGAAGTGCTCATTTATATTATAATACCTGAAAATGTCGCTGGTTTGCACAAAAGCACTATTAAAAAAGGTTATCATTGTTTCATTATAATCATTGTTGAAGTGGTTTTGTTTTTTTTTTAATCATTTTCAGTATTGCGAGGATGAGAGGGGACATAGAAAAATTTCACCCCTCCAAGGGGGACCTGGGCCAAAAAAGTTTGAGAACCCCTGGGTTAGGGTACTCACTCACTTCAGGTCAGCCCGCGCATCACTGATACACACGCAGACACAGACAAGGGACTCACAATCATAAACCTTTATATCACACACACAAACAGTGGATGAAGGAAGACCTATCCTGTGGCCATCAGTAGATTGTCTTCACTGTGATGTTCTGTGTGTTTTATGATGTTTTGTGTTTGTTAAGTTGTCTTTCTTGTCACCTGCGTCGAGACTGTACAGATTAGCACTGTTACTACAAACTGTCATATTTACAGCTCCAATTGTTGCTGATGTTCATTAATATTTACTGCTGCAATAAAATCTACATTTCCTGCCATAAATGCATTCATTAACCTGACTTATGTTTGATTTTAAATGTTGTAAAAAGAATCTGTGAATCTATAACAACCAAATAAATGGTGGTAGAAAGCAGACACATGCATGAAGCTGTAATTGGGTTGTGGCTGTAATAACAGGTCCGCACCATAATTATTGTGTTAGTGTATGATCGTATGTTCCTGTGTGTTTATATTCTCCAGAATAATAGTAAATACAAACACTAATTAAATCCACAGCTCTGCTAGAAGGAGAAAAATAGGTTCAATTCAGGGATTTCTTTCTCTAAAATAAAGTTGTCAGGCATGTTCTCATTAACAAAAAAACATCTGACTTTAATATATTAAAAAGAGAGAAAAATGTTAAACATTCAGTCGATGGGATAAATTGAGTTAAATGTAATATTTTTCAGCACAGGAACCCTGACCCTCTTTAATTTTTCTCACTTCAGTTTGACCATTTACACAAACTATAAAATTAATAATATTAAATTTTGCATATAATAATCCTTAAAGGTGAATACATTTATATTATGGAGGGGCAGACTACCCAAAATCAAGTTAGCCAATTTACAAAAAGAAGAGGTTTATAAATCCAAAATTGTAAACTTTATTTCCCCACTCTTACTATTCACCCTTTGTTAAACTGGTTTAGTAAGAAATCCTCACCACATTAGCTTACCATGGAGAAGAATCTGCTGGAAGTTATTTCCTTAAATGTCTTTTTTTTCCACAGGTGTGTCTGTCTCTTAAGACATTTCAGGTTATTCACAGTTTTATATATATATAAAAAAAAAGCTAGTCTGTAAAACTAAACATGTACTTTTTTCACACTTAAAGAGAACATTTTGCAGTTTTTATTATTGGTTATGATGATATTACTTCACTGCTCTGACCCACTTTAGAATGAATTGACCGAAAATGATTTTAACCTCATTGACTGTTAATATTATCAGTTTTTATGCATTTCACAAATTCATCCCGTTGAATCCTTTGGTGGGCTGAAAATAGCCCCCCTGGACACACATTTGACACCTGTGATCTATAGACTGGTCTAGAGTTTGGAGGAATGTTGCTCAGTCTTCACAGAACCTAAACAATGAATTAACAAATACCAACTGTCTAAAGTGTACTTCTTTAACATCAACACCACGTTGTTGATCGGCAACTATATAAGCAGTGAAGCTTGCAGTTCCTGGTGCGGGACCATTCAGTTTGTCAGCTCCTTAACCCTTGTCACCATAACCCAGACATTTTTCCCACCACCACGAACTCTGGCTGATCTACCCCCCAGGTTTTTGTCTTTGTCATGATTTTGGTTCTGTGGTTTATTAAATCTGTTCTCTGTTCAGCATTGAACATCTGAGCTCCCCCCCCCCACCACCCACCTGACAGCACCCCACCTGTAAAATATATTTTATTACACTGGTCTACAGGTAAAATGCTTCCGGACTAAAACTAATGAAGTGTTACCACATGTGTGTTGCTGATAAAGAAAAGTCAAGTCTTAAATGCTGGTTGACCAAAGTTTCCAAGATATGTCTGGGTTCGAAATGTAAAATTCTTAGAATTAACAAGATAATAGGATTTAGTCCAAAAGAATATTGGTCTCAGATCTACCAGATCTACTTTCTGTTTCTCTGTCTTCCCATTTCAGTTAAATTTTCTTTCTGTCACAGTAAACAATGTACATTCAAAGAAGTATGTCACAAACGTACAGTATGTGAATGCATTTCATATATGTGTGTGAATGGCCCATACATAAATATTAATTACTTGAACAAGTAATGAAGCATTTCTTTATAATAAAGACTTTGTTGAGAGGAAAACAAAAGAATTGTTTTTTAACCCTTTGATGCATGAATTATGAGAACCTTAGTCAATATTTTCTTCACAAGTGTTTTTATTCCACTTCAGGCCTGAAAAACGCAATGTGATTGAAATATTTTTAATGAACATATGTTTTATGGAGTTACAAAAATGTCCACTCCTCTGAACAACATGTGTTTAAGCTTTAAACAAAAAAAAACCCCAATTGTATTTAAAACATAATATCATATCACTATGAAATAAAACACTTTTAATGCAGTTTTTAAGAAGAAGAAGTTACAGTCTATAACAACAAGCAACAGATGTACAGGTAAACCTGTTAGTGCAGATCAGGTATTAGGTAACAGACCGGTTACACTAACTGATTGATAGGGAACTAAAACTATTAAACCCATGAATATACAAGAGAACAACTGTAGAATAACTGTCCACTGGAGTGACCAGTATTCACCAAAGGATTAAATGTCACATGAGTTGTGGTCTAATGCACAAACTATATGTTATTAGATTAAATGTTTTAAAAAAGATGAAAAAGCTGGTGTTATAATTGAATTTGAAGCACAAAAAGGCATATTTTAGTTTAGTTTATTGTGTGTCAGAGTAAAAAAAAAAAAAAAAAAAGACATACAAACAACCAAAAATAAAGAAATGCACAAATAAATAAATGACACAGCAGTCAGATGTGCCATACATATTTGACAGGGAGTGGGAGGAAGTAAAACTTATCAAATCCTACCCCTTTACTATAAAACTTATATTATGTTACAGTGAAAGATACTAAATGCTAAACTAACTAACTAAACAATACGGATTAATTAATGGTGAAAGGGAAATGAGGAGAAAGAGAGAGGAGTGAGGGGGGAAATGATACTGTTAAAATGATAACAGCCTAGATAATAATAATAATAATAATAATAATAATAATAATAACAATAATAATAATAATAACAATAATAATAATAATAATAATAATAATAATAATAATAATAATAATAATAATAATAATAATAATAATAATAATAATAATGTCACCAGTGAAAGTCTCACAAATACATTAAATATTTATCTACACCCCCCTACCCACCCACCCACCCACCTGAGACAAACCGTTAATGCGCCTCAGGGGAGCAGGTACACAGTACATTTTGCAGTGTTAAATCAACACTTAGAGAGTTTATTTAACTTCTTCTAGAGTGTATTTGGTTCCATTGTCTCCAAATTAACACTGCAAAATCTACAGTGTACATGCATAAAAAAGGCTCACCTGTCATTCCAGAAAAAAAAAAAAAAAAAAAAAAGACACGAGCTGCCAGTATACATGATCATGTATGTATAAAACATTCCTTTACTATTTTCTCTGCTGTGTTTCCTTGGTGAGTGTTTCTTTCGGTTAATAAATGATTCCCCTTAAATAAATGATGCTTCAGACTTAACGCTGCTGTGACATTTTAACTACAGTAACAAAACGGGGGTGGGGGTGGGGGGGGGGGGGTACTGTACGAGATAATTAATTACAAAATCACACAAAAGTTCTTACCTTTTCATCCCGTTTGTCCCTGAACGACTCCCGTGGTCCCCCATACCTGGAACAACTTTCGTCTTTTTTTTTTTTTTTTTTTTTTTTTTTTTTTTAATACTTGTAACGTTCCCTCTTTCTCTCAGTCCATAAACCTCAGAGTGGATTAGTATATAAAACTATATAACTATGTAACTGTCAGTATGGAGGTGGTTGTAAGGGAGCTGCTGCAAGTGTATCTCAGGTCACATCATGGAGCCACTCTGCCTGGTGTCACTATATAAGGCACACGAGGGAGAGAGGGAGGAGGGGGGGGGGGGGGGGGGGGGGGGGGGTTGAGGAAGGAGGGACAAAGTCACAGGTAGGTGTAGGAAACATACACACATCGACCTGATAATAGTAGGTAGATCGTGTGTGGAATCCGTGTATCATTCGTTGATTTTTCAAAATAAAACCAAAAATAATACAACGAAAAAACAACTCGTTTCTTCATTATTTGTTTCCAAAACCAAAATAAAAAAAACGATGCTTTCCCTCCCCAGTTTTCCTTTTTTTGTTTAAATACATAGTAAAAAAAATAAAAAACAAAAACAAAAAGGATAAAGGCTAATGTCCCATTTTATCCAATTTTGATCTGAAGCAAATTGAGTAAACCATTAATATTAACAACCGAAAGATTGGAAGGTGCCCTCTGTCTCTGTTTATCTGAAAATGACCTTACTTGAGGAAAAAAAAAAACTTAAACTGACAAAAGTATATCCCATAGCTGACTTTCTGGTTCAGGTAGAGTTTAGAACAGAAGACTGTAAACCACAGACAACAGACTGTCATACCGGAACAGCTGGAGTGAAATAAATCAATATCAGTCAGACATTGACAAAGACAAAAACAAAAGGAATTTTATCCATATTTTTTTTATATACGTTTTAGTTATTTTTATAAGCACACAATACAGTTTCTCTTAGTTATATTTTTTCTTTTAATTGTAGTTTTTATTTATTTCAGTTAATGAAAATTATTTTTCAATTTTACTTTTTGTCATGTCCTTTGTTTTCATTAATGACCTTATAACCTATAACCACTAGTTTGTTTTTTTTCCAATACTTGAGGACTCTACACAGGAGACAGTAGTGTTTAGAATGAGAAACCAGACTGTATCTGGTGGTGGGATGATATTTTTTCTAGTTATGGGTCAAATTGAGAACGAGGGAAATTTGAGCTTTAATGTATGATTTCTGCCCATATATCAGTTTTAATATGTGTTCTATGGAGCATAGTAGCTATACGGGTGACTTCTTTACAAGATCAAACCCTGGTCGTTCCCCATTGGTGGAGCAACCAGGGGGTGCCGAGGAACATTTTAGGGGCGCTGAAGCACCCCTAAAAATAGCCTAAACACCCCCCTGGTACTTGGTAGTTCGAACTAGGGAGTACAGTCTCGGGAGGACACTGTACGGTTATTCTGCAATTGGGACGGCAGTGTACATGATTACATCACCAACTCAGCTCGTCTTGACTTACCGACCTCTGGTTATTTTGTCCAACAGATATTCATAGATAGATATAGGTGTAGTGATGGTACTGGGAGGGGATGGGGTGTCTGCTGGAATTAATTAAATGAGGAAGATGTTACTACTGTTCCTTGTGGACACAGAGTTACAACCAAAATAGTGTTTTCACCTGACACTATAGACTGTGCAGCAGGGCATCCTTTAACGTTTTTCAGTCCAATACTCAACTCAGTACTTGGATAATGTGCTGCATAACGCTGAAGAACAAGGAGATTTCTATCATAATTATGTAATGTCAAATCAGGGACATGTCTACGGGGGGCAGGGGGACGCAGTGCCCACCCTGAGAAATTACACACATACACACATACACACACACACACACACACACAAAATACAGTAGAATGTGGTATCTCCTTCCCCTTTCCCCAGACTAAGGGTTGCCAGATCCAGTATGAGCATCTACTACAAGAAACTACCACAGCAAGCAATGACTTTATACCATTTGGCTCAAGGCCTGGTCCACTCTGTGGGTCTGCCCAGGACAAAACACCGTGTCCTGGGCCCACTGTCTCACCACTCTGTAAGAGCCACTGAGAGCTGGCATCCATCTTCAAATTATCCATCTCCACGTTTCAAAAGCATCTCCTGTACATAGCCTTGATTTTTTTTCTCTCTCACTTTGGCCGAGTGTATTTGAAAATAAAAATAGTCTTTTTAGGTTTCACATTTATAATCACAAATGTCAGACATTTGGCAGCTGTCAGTGTCATCTTGTATGTTCACCCAGTGACAACAAAAAACTGTTGTCATGATGAAGAAAAAGAAAAAACCATGAAGTTAAGTTATGAAGCTGCTACGTTACTTCCTTATAAATGTTCATTTGATGAAAGGTGATCTATCTGCTCTCTGCCCAGTCTAGAGGACATCAGCTCTCACTACTTCAGCAGAGTTGAGACTATCACCAAAGAAAACTCGCGTCCCAGCAACCACCTGTTTAACCTCCTACCCTCAGGCAGACGAAACACGTCACACAAAACCTGGACTAACAGCTTCAACAGAGAAAGCTTTTATCTTAGAGCAATTACTGCTCTAAACAATAGGATACAATGATAATGTCTGTAACATGGTCATAATAATTGCCTTTAACTCTCAAGTGCAATACTTTATGTTTTAACGCTTTCTAACACTTGGACAACTTTCACTGTGTGATATTCATTCTGCATTAGTTTAAATATCCACATTGGATTTTTATTTCTATATTTTATCTGATACACTCAAGCACTTTGGAGTAGCAACTCAAATGTCATTGTCTGTGTGCATACAATAAAAATAAGGGAGATTCTGATTCTGATTATATGTCCACCCAGTGACAACAAGAAACTCCTGTGCAGTTATGTGACTGTACCTGAGTGCTTAATGGGGGTTTGAGCCCCCAACCAAGCCTCCAAGGCAGCTGTGCCTGGCAGGCACTTCCCGCCCCCAACGGCTCTAGCCAATCACAGCACTCGAGGTAGATTTTTGTATTTTTCCCTGAGGAGGACTTGGCAATTGTGCATTTCAGCCAAGGTGAGTCGTCTGTAGCTTAAAAGAGTTATTTAGCTGTAACCTGTGTAATGTTGTAAACTATGTGCAACCTTTAATAATGCAATCATCATATAGGCTATGTATGGGTACCTGAATAGGCAAGTATCCTAATGAGCTAATTAACTTTTTTACTGAGGTTTAGCAGAAGAATCAGACTGAAAACACACAGGTAAACTTTATCAAGGTACAGAAGACTCACATTGGCTGAACTGTACAACTGCAGAATCCTCCTCAGCGAAAAATACAATAATCTACCCCAAGTGCTGTGATTGGCTAGAGCCACTGGGGGCGGGGAGCGCCTTCCAGGATCCAAGGTTGAGCCCCCCACCTTGGAGTCTTGGTTGGGGGCTCGAAACCACATTCATCATTCACTCACACACAACCATAAATTCTATCATTGCACTTATCCCTTCTACCAGTGGTTTCCAACCTTTTTTGGCCTGTAACCCCATTTTAACATCACAAATTCCCTTTACAGGTTCTTTCTAGTTGAATATTTACAAATCCATTGTATACATGTACATAAACCACCATATATGCGGAATAACACACCATCATATGTATATTAAAAACATGAGCCAACCAGCACTTTTGTCATTTAATTTAAAGTATGTAAGATTCAGCACATTTAATGTTTGAAGCGGATACTTTCCAAAAAGAATTGTAGGGCGGTGTAGTATGCCATACTTTCTTGCAAGTACACATTAACTTTAGATGACATTTAGTCTGTATAGTGTACATTATTATGGACGGAGGCAGAAAAGCCAGGTGTAAATTACTGCACAAATAGAGACACTTATTTTCCTTGGACAGGATATGTCCAGTTGTATTCACAAAGCTAACAGCTGTTTATCCTGAACACACAATACATCAAACAAGTGGTGCCAGGCGCAATAATCCTGCGCTTTGCAAACATATGGATACTATACTGAGACCCAACATTGAACGTAATCACCCATAGGTGATGACAAGCCCTGGAGTCGTCATACACCACTCTGTGACGGAAAAAACGGATAACGGCCGTTTTGACCTAAAGCAAGTTGAATAAACCAGAAATGATTGTGACCCGCAGTGACAAAGATGGGTCACCCTAAGACCTGAAGATATGACCATGGAGAAAATTTGTGGCATATTCCAGGTATGTTTTTTTTATAATAACACACAAAAATATTTAGATGACGAGTGTATATGTATATCTTGCATATGTGTACAGCATGTACTTACCTTATGTACTGATGACAGGATTAAAGTTTCCAGTTCTGCATCTGACATAATGTCTTTTACACCTGAGTTGGTGTTCAGCACAGAATCTTCTCACCGACATTTCCAAGGATCTCAGAATACCTAACTGTGTTAGTGTGTTAGAAATCTCCGCATGTGTTTTTCCATTGTCAAACAGCTGTTTAATCATACCCTAATGGTCTTCAAGTCCGGTGGACATGTGTCTTTCAGTTGTTAAGATTCATTTCTGGTTTACTCAACTGGCTTCAGTTCAAAATTGGATAAAACAGGAAAAGTTATCAGTTTTTTCCATTATTCATTTCAACACAAAAACGAAAAATCAAAAACGGATCGTTATCTGTTTTTTCATTTTGGTTTTGGAAACAAGTTGTTTTTTCATTGTCTTATTTTTGGTTTCATTTTGAAAAACGAATGATACACGGATTCGTGTTCTTATTAATTAATTAATTAATTAATTAATTAATTAATTTAATTTTTTTATACTGTCTCTCACGAGTTGAAGTCATCAAATTATGTTTCCACCGGTGCTGGGTACGTTACTTTGAAAAAGTAATTAATTACAAGTACAAGTTACTTTCCTCCAAAAGTAATTCCATTACTCTGTGCGTTACTCCACTAGCAAAGTAATCAGTTACCAGAAAAAGTATTTTTGTTTTACTTTTTTTTTTTTTGCTTAAAAATGTCAAAGAAATGAAACAGTTTAATAGAACAGTTAAACAGAGTATCCATCCTTGTTCTGTGATATTACTTTGGATGTGATTTAAGATGTATAATATATATATATGTGGTATATATGTGGTACACCTTGCACTAGTTTAGAATATTTGCTCAAAACGTAAACAAAACACAAAGCTACAACTTCTATAGCAGCTAGACTGGGACAGTAAATTTCCACCATGAAACCCAAAAGTGCGGTGGATGTGTTGTGTTATTCATCTGACAGACCTACTGAAAATGACATGACGGGTGGACTACGGCAAAATAAATCCAAATACAAGTACATTGTTATATGTCAAACGTTTCATTAAGTGTTGTTTTTTTGGTTATTTTAATAATGAAAATTCATAATATTTCAAGAAAAGATCATGTCCATGAGTCGTTATTGTCATTACCGCAATATACTTGAAAACTGGAATTTGAATATGAGCTAAAACTACCCACAATGCATCTGTACTAACAGAAGATCCAAGATGACTACAAGGTGAGTCACCTTTATTTCATGCTCCTGTAATTATTTATTGGGGGTGGGTAATAAAAGCACCCCCAATAAAAGTATATTCATAGATGAAACTGTGGATCCATGGTCAATCCACACAGCTGAATCATTTTATTTTGAAGGGAGCTTTATATCAACTCACAAATTTCCAAAACACAGGACGAGTCATTCTGTTGAAAACCACTTTTCCATGCTCCTTTTGGAATCTGATGGGTCACCCAGACTTACCAACACATTCTGCCTTTGAAAGTGTCTAACCTCAGCCTCACATTTGCAGGAATAATTAAACTTTATGACATCTTTGTCTTTCATGCTGTGTTTCTGAGGGAAAGTAAGTTTTATATTTTAAATAGAAAAACACTCTGAGAGCACAAACCTCCCAAAAGGCAGTCCTCCCCCTCCGAATGAAGAGAGGTCTGCCAAAGAGGTTATGTTTTTGCTGGAGTTTCTGTTTGTCTTTTAGTTAAGCAAGATAACTAAAAAAAAAAAAATGTATGGATCAATCTTAATGAAAATTTCATGACGTGTTGCAGGTGTCAGAAGGAACAAATTATTAGATTTTGGTGATGATCCGGAAGAGATCCTGGAATCTGGATCACTTTGAAATTTTAAATTGTGGTAAATGAAGAATACATTTCAAAATCTCCAAATCTAATCATTTGTTTTTTATTACACCCCCAACACGTCATGAAATTTTCATCAAGATCTGTCCATAAGTTTTCAATTTATCACGGTAAATGGAGAATACATTTCAAAGTGATCCAGAATCCAGGATTTCTTCCGGATCCTCACCAAAGTCTAATTAACCTGGGCAGAGGAAAATATGAGCAGAGTTTTACAAACCTGCTAAATTAGTCACACCATATTATCAGTTTTGCATTTCACTAATATCAGTTATCTACAGGTATATATATATGTAGATATGTAGATATGTACATATATATTAGACAATAGATCTGGAAATCTTAAATCTTACCAAGATAAGTTTCACTTGTTAAATTGACAGATTTTTTTGTTAAATTCAAGACTTTTTTTTTCTTAAAAAAAAAAATCCAGATCTGTTGTCTAAAAATAAGTTCTTTTATCTCACCGAAAAGTTCCTCTTTAGGTGATTACGTCTTATTTTAAGTGTGATGATGTATTTGTCTTAGAAATGAGAAAACACACTTGGCAAGATTTATATTGTTTTAATAAAAAAAATTTATACGTTTCATAAAGTAACAGTAAATATTTACCAGCTTTAGTAGTTTCACATGACATGCACTGACTCATATAGTAATACATGGGAAAGCAGAATGAACTGAACAAACACTAGAACCATGCTGGAAATGAAAATGTTCACACGTCACAGACTCTAAATACTGTATTGTGTTTAAAAAAAAAGGCTTTTATGTCATCTGGAACATTAACCAAATTGAGAGGAGTGGTCAAAATCCTGTTTGAATCAACAAGTTAAATTGTATTTATTTAATGGACTCTCAGATCTTTCCTGATACACTATTGATAAAAGGTACTTTCCCACTGTATGAACCTTCTTTAGTTCCTATAACCTTTTCATTTCCTGGAAACTTTTTTCCCCATCTTCCCACAGCATAGGAACTACGTAGTTCCTCGAACCTTTTCTGCTTCTACTCACAGGCAGGATCTTTTTTAGTTCTATAGGAAGTATTTGATGTAGGCGATTGGTAGAGCTGAGATCATGCTTGCTGTACCGCTATCTTTAAAACCATGTCAGCTGTGTGTGTGAGAAAGCCTGGGATAAACAGATAGACAACGCAGTATGAGCCTTTCTGTGTGGAGTTCGAATGTTTCTCTCCCTGTTTCCCCCACAGAGATGTATAAAGTACTGGACTAGAGGAGTGGAGTAGAAGTACAAGTACTGCATCAAAAAACTGACTTGAGTAAAAGTTGAAGTGTTCTTCAAGCATCATACTCAAGTGAAAGTACTAAAGTATCCAAAAAAATTGTACTTAAGTATTGCAAGTAGAAGTATGTAAAAAAAATTCTACTCAAGTACTGAAAGTAAAAGTAGAAGTAAAATTACAAGTAGAAGTAATGAAAAAAATACTACTTAAGTACTGAAAGTGAAAGTAAAATTTAAAAGTACTATGTAGGCCTATACTAAATGAAAGCAGTCACAAGTTTTAACACATTTATATATTTAATATGAAAGGTACAACTTCAGCTGAGGCAGCAGTAGTACAAGGACATACCAGTTCACTTACAAGTGTTCATGAAAAAACTAAGACTTTCAAAAGCCAGAGTATTCCAAGAATATGGCCAAGAGACAAACCAAATATTTCTTATGTAAACACGGTGTAGCAGCTACACATGTAACATTGCCAAAAGGCCGATTATAGCGTGCAGTCTTATTATGTAGTGTTTGATCACTGACTCGTCTGCATCAAGGATGGGTTAAAGGCGGAGGACAAATTTCGTTGGATGTGTATAATGACAAATAAAGTACTTTATCTCACCCCCACTTGGAGCCTATCCAAGCTACTTATTGGAAAAGGTGGGTGAGGTAGATCCTGGACACGTCATCAGTTCATAGCAGAGCTGAGCATACAGAAATAATCAGTCACTCTCTCATTCACACATATGTACACAGCTGTAGGTTAACTGATTAGCCTATCAGTAGGGATGTTTGCTCGAAGCAGATACTCGACTCCGTGCAGAAATTTCATACATTACAAGTATCATAAGATGTTTCTGTGCCTCACTTCATCAGACAAAAAAAAAAACCATGTGACAACTTTGTTTTGTCCCATGTGTATTATATGTCTATACTATATATGTCAATCCAGCTTTGAATAGTTGTCAAAATTAAAATGCTTATAAACGGATATAATTCTTCCAAAGGTGGTGGGGTTTTGACAGGATAGATTTGCTTTGATTTCACAGTTTCACTGATTGGAAGGTGAGAATGGACCATGAGAATGGTCAAGTCTCTCTTGGATAAAGAGAGTGATTTTCACATGGCTCTGCTGGCCTACAGGGCCACTCCACTGGTCCATGGATTCCACCCATCCCAGCTGCTGATGGGCAGAACAATCAGAACTCTAGTTCCAGTGTCCACAACCACAGAGGCCAGATCTGCAAACATTCAGAACGAAAGATGCTGCGTTGAATTAGCAGTGTACAACCATCGCACTCAGACCCTGTCACCTCTTCAGCTGGGACAGCAGGTGTGGGTCAGACCTACAAACACCAGAGGGACCATCGTGGGGCCAGCGTTCCCCCCTTCACTCATATGAAGTGTAGACGGCAGAAGGAGGACAGCTGCAGTGCAACCACTTTCATCTGAGGGAAGTACCAGTACCTCCAGAACCAAGTGAGACCGTAACAACTAGGCAGTGTTGTACCTGAACGAATTCATTGAATGATCGTTCATGAACGATATCATATTTTTTGACGAACGTGAACGACTCGTTCATTTTTGCCAAATGAACGGGAAGTTGTGAACGCGGTTATTCTGGCATTTATTGAACTGCGCTCTTATGTAGTTCATATTTCGTTCTTATCATGTTGTAATTATTGAGTCCTATAAGGTATAAAATGGGATCAAAACACAGCATTATTATAGGTGTCATTTTTGTATTATTCTGAACAAATTTTGGCAACATAATGTTGTGGAATAGCCAATGAGAAGCGTTTTGAGCGGGGCAGAGAGAGAGAGAGAGAGAGAGGGGTGCAGAGAGTTTTTGGGGGCGGAGAAAAACAGTTAAATGTACAGAGTGTGGCCGGAGCAGGTGTTGTCCTGTTCTTGGAAATAAACATTGAAAACGAAGCTCACTGAAACCTCCTCCTCCTTGTGTTCTAAGAACCAGCAGAGGGAAGTTAACCCCGGGAGGATTTGCTGACTACGGTCAGGATAACGTCAGGAACGGTTAATAATAACTTTACAATAATAACACAAAAAAAAGAACAAAAAAGTTCATTTTGGGATCCATGAACTTCTAGTTCATAATTTGGAAGAATGAACGATGAACTGAACTAATTCACATTAACTTGAACTGAACTTTGAACTAGTTCCTAATCAAGGTGAACTTTCCCAACACTGCAACTAGGTCTGGAACACCATCTAGGCCTCCTGAAAGACACTGGAGACAGAAAAAAAAATAACAAAAAAAGAAAGAAAAATACATACAGTAAAAGAAAGTCATGATGTTATGTAAAAGATGTCATGTTTCTGTTCTGTTTGGAAAGCAATGTTCAAATATGTTATACAGTATGCAGAATAATCCATGCTGTAATACATGATGGCTATAGGAATGCATTTTATTACGTTCTATGTTTAAATGCTGGAGCTTTAAGTTTGAAATTAGAGATTTGAAATGGATAAAAGTGAATAATTACATGGTAAATGAAAATAAGGATATAGCCATACTGTTGTTATGTTAATGGTTTTCCTAAAACTGTTAAAACTGTCTGCTAAAAGGGGGAGATGTAATGATAGGGTATGACCAGCAGGTGACTGACTGTGTGTAGCTATGATATAAGGTGGATGCATAGGAAATCAGCTGAATAATAAAAGTGCTGATTAACACATATCCTGACTGTTGATCCTTACAGTGATTATGCAAACACATTAGGAAGAAGCATTGCTTTTAACACCCCCCCCCCCCCCCCCCCCCCACTACAGCAATACAAAACAATATAGAACAATTACAGAACAACATAAGACAATACAAATACAGAACATTATAGGACAATACATAACATAACAGAAACACAGACCTGAACCCTCACCTACTTACTTTAATGACACCCACTCCACACTGTCGAAAGCATCAGTGTCACTGTCTCTCATCCACATACTTCTCCATTATTTGTTTTTTAAATAGCATAATGTTTTTTTTTTACATTTTTAATACATCTTCTTAACTATTCCAAAGCGCTGAGATTTTAAAGTAGTTCTTACATTTGGTTGGTAGAGTTTATTAATACCTCAAAGGTTTGCTTCACTTTTATTGTTTGCTTGTATTAATTTTGGTCAAAACAATACAGAACCATTAGTAACAGAAGTTGATAACAGACCAAAAATGCTTTGGGCTGAAACTGAAGCTTTTTGTGTCCACCTTATAGAAATATACAATGAAAGCAAGAAAGACTGAAAGAAAAAGATGTTTTGATTAGATTTTGATTTGAATCATTTATTTCGAACATGTGCAAAGTGCAACAATAATCAATACAACAATAATCAATAATAAAAATACTACACAATGACATGTCTGAAAAGGAGTAGGATGAAGCATAAGCTTATTTAATCCTACCCCTTCTTCACTTCCCCAATAACCTGAATTTGTCTTATAGCAATATAGTGCATACAAAAATGATGATAATAATAACAATAACAATAATAACAATACCAATAATAAATAATTGAAGTACTAAACATATACATATATACAAAAAAACAAAACAGAACAGAAAAAAAACAAAAACAAAAACAAAAAACAAATGAGCAGATAGGAAAGTAGGTAACAAATAGTTTTTTTGTTTGTTTGTTTATTTTCTTTTTTTCTTCCCTTCCTTCTTCTTCTTTTCCCTTTCTTTTTTCTTCCTTTTTTTCCTTTTTCTAATTTGTCTGCATTTTGTTCTTATTTTTTTATTTTATTTATTTTTATTTAATTTTTCTATTTATTCACTTATTTTATTCGTTTGTATATTTTAATCTTTTTTTAAAAATGTTTTTTAAGGGGGAGTCAACATTGATTGCATTGATTGCAATGCATATTCCAGTCTTGCAGCCATATACTATACTATTTAGTGCATGTGTGTGACCATCATCGGTCCTCCCCGAAAGCTGAGCAGACATCCTTTATTAGAACTCTCTATTATAAGCCAGTGAGGGCAGTGCTACACCTCAGTGATGTGCGGAGGAAACAAGGACTGGACAGGACGGACAGTTTCAAAGCTGATACATGATGCTTAACAATATAGATAGAAATATAGTGAGAACAGATATTTTATAGTGTTTTTATATAATTAAGATTGATTTAAAGGCTTTCTTAAATGATGGGAAAGGTTGAATTTATGTTGAGAATCCCTGTCTTTAAAATATTTTTGGATATTAAATGGAAGACATTTTATTGATGATCAGACTATAACTTGTGCTGTTTTGGAGTCCATCACATCTATTTATTTTAAATCTACTGGTTGGAAAGAAAGTGGGTTTGTGTGATCATTATAATGAACAGTTTGAATAACTTTTTTTTTATAGAGTAGTCAATGGCTGTAATTTAGTCTTAATGTTGTACTTTCTAAAACTATCCAGTAGATGGCACTGTATCATTAAAAAAAAAAAATTGTTACCTTTTCAGTTCACCTCCCCAGCAACAAAAGAGTCTGGAAACTTACAGAACTCAAAAATGTGGAAGGGTTAAAAGTTGTTGTTGAATTTCCACTTGAGTGTTTATAGAAAGAAACAAAGCCTGGATCAAAGAGCAGAGCAGTTATCAGTGGATTAATTTAAGATTCACCTGTTTAAACTAGATTGAGATTGAACCCTTTGAAGACGATTGTGCCACCACTGACACATTTTTACATCCACCGTTTGTGCTATTTCAAAGATCCAAACGTCATCTTTTAGCTGTACTTCCTATTCTAGAACAGACTAGGGGGAGGGGTGGAAGTCGGTGAGAGAGACAGAGAAGATTTTTACAGTATTACTTTTGGCAGTGTTTTAGTAAGGTTTGACCTGTTTCTGTAAATACTGGTACATAATTGTAAGAGTGCTGTTTTAATCAATTTTTGAGTGTTTACGTTTTTATTTAATGTATTTATCTGCATATTTCCACTTTATGCAGTTCATTGTTGAATAATGAGAAATAACTAAACATACAAAGTTGAAACATAGGATAGAATAGAATAGAATAGAATAGAATAGAATAGAATAGACAACCTTCTGCAATGTGTCCATTGAAAGCCTGCTGACATATTGCGTCACAGTGTAGTATGGTAGTTGCACCATGTCAGACAGGGAGAGATTACAGAGGGTAGTCAAAGCAGCTCAGAAGATCATCGACTACCCTCTCCCCACCCTGAACAGAACTGTTTGACCTGTTGCCTTCAGGGAGACACTACAGCTGCATCAGGACAAAGACAAACCATAAGACCTGTTCTTCCCCAAAGCTGTAACCATCCTGAACTCACACACTGCGCAATAAAATAAACACTATATGCAATAATTTTCTTTTCATAGTATTTTAATAAATCAGTATATATTTATTGATTTTGTTTTCTCTGGATATTTTAGATACTTTATATTTTAAAATTTTAGATATTGCATATATATATATATATATATATATATATATATATATATATATATATATATATATATATGCATGTTTGCACTGAACAGTAAATTGTACATGTGTATGTATAGTAACAATAAAAGCATTCTATTTTATTCTATTCTTTTTTTCAGGAAGACCCTAACTTTCAATATATGCAAATTAATTGAATATATTCCATATTTAATTGCATATATAAATAATAATATGTGAATAATACTGCAAATTAATTAAACAAGATGAAACATGGACACAGAATGATCTAGACCAGAGGACTTCAACCCTGGTCTTAGATGCAACCTTGCTCCAACACACCTGATTCAAATGATCAGCTCGTTATCAAGCTCTTCCAAAGTCTGATAACAAACCACTCTTTTGAATAAGGTGTGTTGGGACAGGGTGACAAACAAAAGTGGACCCTAAGGACCGGGGTTGATTATGAACATTTGCATTTTTTATATATTAAATATGGTAAAAACAAAAAACAAAAAAAAACATTAAGTCTGTTGTTGTTGTTTTTTTATTAGAACATATAAAACAATAATAAATTACATAAAACAATGCTAATTAATTGACATATATTGAAAGTTAGGTTCTTCCTGAAAAAAGTTTGAAAAGAATTGGAAAAGTTGATATGTTTTCTGATACTATTATTGCACAAATGACAAAGAAATCTAGGTGGCCTGTTAGAATGGTAGTAAATATTTATTATTATTATTATATTAATTATTTAGATTATATTTTATTATTATTAATTTGTTTATTTATATTAAATATTTTGGAAATGAATATGGTTTATTCTTGCTAGATTATATATAACTATATGACTAATATGAATGATAAAACTAACCTAAAGTAAAGTATTTAGATGTTTAGGCAAATTGTAAATCAGTTTCTTAAGGATTTAAAACTACTGTTTGGTCTACAGGCTGTTTAGGAGTGTTGTTGAGGAGTCACATGCACAGTTCAGTCAGGTTTGTAGGCTTTATTAAAGTCTAAAATGTGATACAAAAAACTCAGGAACCTTCTAAACAAAAAAAATGTCATATCCAACAGAACCTTGAAACACACAACTCATCAGATAAAACTGGAGCTGGAAGTCTTCCATAATGACAGCAACAATCTGACTGAAAATTGACTGGAAACAGTAGAGTTGCTTTTATGTTCTTTGCTGAGGTGCAGATGAGGAAGGTGTTCCAGGTATGAGCTTTTCTCTCTTTTTTTTTTTACTTGTCTAACAAGATAACAGAAGAATGTTAGAGCCTGGACCAGTTCCATTCCTAAAGTGATTGATAACAACCCTTCCCCCCACCTCCCTCCTGGTGAACTAGCAAAAAAACTATTTTTAGGGCACCCACACACACAAAAAAAACAGTGGATTTAAAAAAACGCTGCCTGAATTCTGAATTAGTAAGCGTCATAGTCGGCTACGGTACCACCAACTGGCCCTCGACACTATAATAATCATATAGAACAAAATAACATTATATAACCTACACCTTGTTCTTTTAATCATTTCTCTTTTCTTTTCTTTGGGAATTGGGCACATGATGGCTTTGACCTTTTCTTACAGAAGTGGACAAAATGTATTTGATCGGGTTGTGGTATTCAGTTTTGTAGGTATAGACAGAAAATTTAGGATTTTTTTTTTTTTTTTAAAGTCACATTTGACATGAAGTCATTATTTTGATCAGATTTTTAAAATCTGATCAAAAAGTAAAAAAATTAAAAGTTATGAATTAAAAAGTCATAAATATGAGATAAAAAAATGATAATTATGAGGTAAATTAAAAATTATGAGATAAAATGTCAAGATTTTGAAATAAAAGTCTTAATTATTATGTATAATTATCAATATTTCTTCCCTCTGAAGTGACTTATTTTTCATCCTGTTGAATCTGTTTAATTTTTAAAATGAGTCTATTCTGAGAATGTAAGGAGTATAAAGTACAGATATTTATGAACAAATGTACAGAGGAAAAGTAGGAAGTTACCAGAAAAATAAATACTCACGTAAAGTACAGATACCTAAAAAAATCTATTGAAGTATAGTAATAAAATACTTATATTTAAGACCTTTTTCCACTATGTTGTTCAGTACAGTACAGTTCAGGACAGTACGCTTATTTTAGCGTTTCAATTGTGACAAAAGTGTACCAGTCCCGTGGTACCCATTACTGTTTTGGTCACCCTTCTGCTTGGGGTCCCAACCGTACTGTACCGCTCCCATTTGGGAGGAACAAAGCACCGTCAGATGATGATTGGTTGAGGAAAAGCATCATCGCGCAATTGTACAAAAAACAAACTGCTCCATTTTTAAAGTCCATCTGTGAAGAGAAGATGTCTGACACTGGAGTTTGGAGCAATGATGAGGTACAAGTTTTATTGTGCATTATTGGTGAGGAGGTGGTGCAGTGGGAGATGAAAAAGTGTTCCGGCTAAAGTGGCAGAGGGGCTTCATTCAACTGGAAATGACTCTGTGTTATTCATCTACTTCGCCGGTCTGTTTGTTTATATTTCCAGCTTGCAGCGGGCCTCATACAATGTGATAACGCTTCTACGGAACCTTCCGAAGGTCTTACGAGACAAGGGAAATGCAAGCTGTCCAGAAGAGACACGTACCGTACCGTACCCGACCAGACCTGACCTGTACCGTACCAGACTGGAAACATGGCTTTCTGTTACCTCCAACCTCTGTTTTCTTATCCATGACCTCTGTTCATTTGTCATTCAGTCACTCCACACACTCGTCCAAACTAACGCCCCATCCCCCAACCCTGTCACTCACTGTGTGGCTGCAATACCTAATATCAGGAGGTTAGACTGAACTATTTTACCTTGATCAATGACCATTGACCACATTAGCTTCCATGACAGTTTTTCGCAAAACAATTTCGATATTCCTAAAATATATTTGCACTTTGAACATGTTTCCATTGACGGTTGTTCTAGGCAGGAGCGTCGTAACTCTGGTCAAATATCATCCCACGAAATTTCACTGCTGTCACCTTTCGGACCTTCAGATTGGCCATCACCCCAATAGTATTAGAATGAATGAATCTCTCATCAGTAAAAGTGCCTGGGGAACTCTTTAAAAACACTAACATGTCAAACGAACCAGCTGGCTTACATTATAAGGGTCTGTAAATGTGGTCCCTACATTGTCAGGCCAAAATATTAGTGGAAATATGCTTTAGATGTGTTTAAATGACAACCACAAATTAGCATGTAATAGCATTAGCATGAATGAATCAGCTAATTCTCTAGTCAGTAAAAGTCCCTGGCAAACTCTTTAAAGGTACAAACGTGTCTAACCAAACCCCTGATTAACATTATAAGTGTCTGTACATGTGGTCCCTACATTGTCAGGCCGAAATATTAAGTGTAAATATGCTCAGCACTTAATAACAACAACAAATTATAAATGTATGTTGTGCTTTTTACACAGTTCTTGCACTTGACACTTTACAGAACAGAGAATATATTTCTCTGTAAAAAACATAAAACAACTTAAATATTCAAAAACTAACAGATAATAAAATTAAACCATAACTAGTGTAGGAATCACCCCGATCACCACTTCGCGTCCCAGCAGCTAATGGTTGTTATGGTTACAGCGACTGCGGCTTTCATTTTCACTACGAGAGAAGTGATCATGTGACCATGTACGTCACATCTGTGACATATAATTGCGGAAAAAGTGTTTCCATTGCACTTTTGCGATATATTAGATTATTGAAATGTCTGAAAAACCAAATCATGAAAGTGTGAAAAAGTTTTTATCGATATGTGAGTGTTTTTTCGAAATTCAGATGTTTCCATTACCAGTTTTTTAGAGATATTTTCATTTTGCGAATTTCCCAAGGGTAATGGGAATGCAGCTATTAGCTTGGGAATTTACATAGAAACAAACATAATGGAATGTAGATAAATTCCCTGTATATCTTCACCGCCCCAAGTACTCGTGCTGCCCCACCCACCTTGCCACCACAGGCAGCCTGCCCTTAAGAACGCCCTTGGTCATAACATACTGAATTATCTTCACTATAAAAGCTAGGATCAAACCACTAATGTGTCAAGGTGGTTCAGAGTGTGGAAGTATAAACTATTGTCAGACAGTATTTAATTGCTTGAAAAACTGACAGTTTACTTTTGTTTGTATTTTAATTTTGAACCAAAAAAAAAAGGAGAGCACGGTTTTTAATTTTTTTGTTTAGGTTGAAGGAAACCAAAAATGAAAGAATCCATGTCAAAATAAAGGTATACATTTATTTATGTACATTTCATAGACAGACAGTTAGAGCAGCTGTAAAGAACAAAAATACATGAGTACAAGATAAATTAAAAGTCCACTTCATTTCTGCGTGTGGGTATATTTGTTTAGCAAACAGAATAATTTCTTTTGGTATGACAAACTACACACTAAACTGGTAGAGCAGCAGGTACACGACCAAGTGTGAAGACGGAAAGCGTTCAGCATTTCACCAATCATCAATACAGCAGGATGGATACATAAAAGGATAAAATAACAACAACAAAAAAAATCATAAAGTAAAATAAAACTAGAAAAGTATTCTGAGTGCAAACCTCCACCAAGGCAGACCTCCCCCCTCTGAATGGAGAGAGGTCGGCCAATGAGGTAATGTTTTTGACAGAATTTGTCGGTTTGTCTGTCTGTTAGTTAGCAAGATAAGTCAAAAGGTTATGGATGGAACTTGATGAAAAATTCTCAACTTATTGGGGGTGTCACAAGGAACAAATAATTAGACTTTGGTGATCATCCAGAAGAGAGCCTGGAATTTGGATCACTTTGAAATTTGTCTTCCAAACAGACAAAAAAACATAACCTAACATAAACATTAAAAAAAACATGACGGAGGTAATAAACAGTGCTGGGTAAGTAATTGATTACAATTACTAGTTACTTCCTTCAAAAAGTAATTGTGTAACTAACTTTCAACCTGCAATAGTTTATACACAGGAAATACATTTTAAATCCTGAAAATTTAATATTTCTTGAAAGTTACTTGAATTTGTTCAAAATATTAATATTCTTTAAGTTTGTATTTAAGTATACAGGTGAACAGCTCGTGATGAAATAATGATGTCTGTTAATTATTATTCTATTATTATTAGTGAAAAAACCAATACGATAATGTCTGTATATTCTTCTACTATTATACATTTATCAACTGAATTCTCATGAACAACAACTTATGTTACAGTACATTAATGTGAAGTGTATACACCCTTTATATTAAGACACAGAAATTAGTTTACAAAAGAAATTAGCAAAGAGAAAAGCAAATATTAATAGTGGAATTGTTACTTTTAACAAATGGAGCTCAAGTGCGACCTTGTGACTTTGTGCTGCCATCATCTGTGTGTGTATTTGACTTGTGTGTGTGTGTGTGTGTGTGTGTGTGTGTGTGGGAACAAGACAGTTGAGACTCCGCCTATCTAACTTCTTAGCAAATCATGATCCATTTCTTTCTTTCAATTTGTTTTTCTTTTGTTCTACACCAGCTTGGTTTAGACATATGCGTGTTATCAAAACCAAAGTTCTTGTCTGTACCCGGGGAAACACTTGCATTCCAGTGCATCAAATTGTAACACGTCACATTATTTCCCAAGTAACGGTTGTGATGGTGACAGGAAAAAAGTTGTTGGGATCAATAAAATACTTCTATTCCATTCTGGAGACTGTGGGATGGAATAATGTGTGGTATATAATTAAAGATTTCTAACACACTGGACACAATTTGGATGAAAATGGTAAAGGGACTGTGTCATTCAGTTTAGGGAGCAACTCAATCTGGTGCAAAGCGACACACAATAATGTTCATTCGAGTCAGCCATCATTTTCTGGAACTTAAAAGTGTCTCTCATATTATATTAGGTTTGTTCCTTTTTCTGACCGCTGAAGTTTTGTCTGTTCGTTTTCCCCGTTGTCCATCAACGTCTGAAGTACATCACGGAGCTGGTCTGCCAAGTCCATTAGAGCCCAATATACAGGCCCATATAATGATGCTGGATTATCTATGGTTTTGAACCTTTCTCACATGGTGGTCCAGGTTTCTTTAGATCTGTCCAGAACTTCACCAAGTCCTCCGTAGACTTAAGAACACACGTAATGATTTTGGAGTAAGTGCAGTGGTTGTATGCTATGGGGAACCAATTAAACAGGCCTGAACTTGGAGGAGATGAAAGACGCAGCCCAAGCTTTTCCATGCACATTCCAATGTAAGCATCCTCTATGTTGATAAACTTGACTGTTTTTGAGATTTCCACAAATTTTTCTGCAAGATCATTGGAGAAGACATAACCCTGTCCCACAGTGTACGGAGGATACTTAGGATGTGGGTAAAGTTTCTTTGAGACGTACCACTTTGAGGCGTTATTGCGGATAACTACTCCACCTTTCACCATAACTCCTGTCAGGTAGTTGGTCTTGGGAATGTTTGTTTTTTTCAGCATGATGACTAAATTATCAATGTTCAGGAACATGTCTGTGTCGATCTTCATGGCATAGGCTGCATTACTGCAGTGAGTGGCCAGCCAGTCCATGATCACCATGGTTTTAATGGTCAGATTAAAATATGAGTCTATGAAGTTACTCAGGATCAGGTCTTGGTGTTGTAGGTTCTCATTTTGGATCTTTGCCCATTGTTCCACAGCATCAGATTGTCCAGAGAAGCCCAGCATGAACAGAGTAAGTACCACCTCACCCTGAACCACTTGAGTTTTTCCCCAGGTTTTTCTGATCGCATTGCGAGCTTCAACATCATGCGGTGCCACTGGAACCATCAGGACCAGGAAAGGGGGCCTGAGTTTACATACATCACCTTGATCCAAAATAAAGTGGTAGTTTTGTGGGAAAGCGACATGGTACAGAGGACCTGTAGGAGGTGGGTTAAGGGCTGAACGAATTTCATTCATCAAGGCTTTCAGTTTTGGATATACCCCATAAATGGAAGGGTGACTTGTTTCATTGTTCATGAAATAGCTCTCATTTGGCATATCAAATTCAACACTGTGCCACGATGAAAATGAGTCACTGTAAGTGATGTAATACATGTTGAAGAGCACAAAACACACCAGGATCACATACAGGTGGTAAAAGTTGTCCTTCTTCTCAAAGGAAATACTCTGAATTTTCTGCCTAGAAAGAAAAGAGACAAAATTAGAATGAGGGCGTCATGAACAACTCTGGAAAGAAGATTAACATTGTATCTGTACATTGACTTTGTGTGTCAAGAAAGGCACACATAAGAAAATGTATTATTATCACTACTATGATTACTACTACTATATTGAAAGTTAACCCTCCACAAAATCTAATTCAAGTGTATTCATTCATTTTCTGAACCCTCTGTATCCTCTCTAAAGTCACAAAGGTCCCTGGAACCTATGCCAGTTACTTCTACATGCTGAACATTGTGTAAGCTCATTGCAGGGCTTCTTTTTCCCACAGGCTTTTGAAGTTTTTTCTTGCCGAGAAGGAGGGTCTAAGGACAGGGGATGCTTGGGACTTTTCATATATCTCTGTAATCGATTGTGTTTCTGTAAAACCCTGCGAGACGACTTTGGGGCTTTATAAATAAAATTCAATTGAATTGAAAAACAAAAATGCTTAATAATTATGAATGTAAATACAAGTATTGTAATACAAAGCTAAATGTTAAAGTATTTAGGCTTTGGAAATGGGTAACAGGATGAGTTAAATACATCATCACCTGTCAATACGAGAATTATTTCAGAAATCTAAGTTAGAAAAAAAAGGGAAAAATGTGTAACATTACAACCACCTGCTGTGTCTCCTTCAAATATGTCAGACTTGTTTACATGGGGCGTCACACCTATGGGGGAGATGGTTGGACTGGTTGGGAGAGGAGAGGAGAGGAGAGGAGAGGAGAGGAGAGGAGAGGAGAGGAGAGGAGAGGAGAGGAGAGGAGAGGAGAGGAGAGGAGAGGAGAGGAGAGGAGAGGAGAGGAGAGGAAAATTATTTTTTTTATATGACAAGATTAAAGTCGAAATTTCGACTTTAAAATGTCAACTTTAATCTCAAAATTTCGACTTTAATCACAAAATGCTAAGAATAAAGTTGAAATCAAATGTGGACTTTAATGTCGTTATTTCGGAGAGAAAGCAACCGTACCGTGGCTGCAAGGTCCATGTACCTTTTGAAAGTTTAATATTTCTAGACTTAAGTTGATGTTCTTCATTTTCTGTGAACCAGCATCAATCAACCGCATCATATAAAGATGCCAGGGTCAAATGAATGAGTTTATAGTTGCCGTCGGTGGTGGGTGTCTGTCGGTGAAATAGGTCCAGGCTGTACATTTTTGGAATACATCTTTATTTTTTTTAACTGATGTATTACTTTACAAGTAATACGTCAGTTGAATTAAATGGAGACATTTGAGTAAATCTGTCTGACTTAAGGTTTGAACCTTGATGATATTTACAAAACAACAAAAATGAAAATGAAGCATCCATCACACTTCAGGTTAGAAGTGATTTATTTTATGGGATAAGAAGTTGAAGATACATGTTTAATCATGTTTAGTACTGTGTCATATTATTATGCTAGAACTTACTTTGTGAATGTTCATGAACTGTACTGCAGTTGGGGAGTAGTGGAAGCATAATTGCCACGAATTATTAATCAAATATGTTATACAGTGTTTACAGTATTCAGTGTTTTGGTGGAAAAGGGACAATTGATTAACCAGAAAAACCCATGGAGTTTGATAAATGACAGTGGAAGGAGACCATCATTTTTATGCTCAATTAACTCTCCAGTATCAGGGTGTACATTTTACACACACTTTGCACTTTACATTTAAAATCTTCATGTTATTTTTCAGAATTTAAATGAGGTCAGAATTCAAAAGGAGTTCATATTTGCATGATATTTAAAACTCTGGACACCAACTAAAAGCTGCACATTGTACACAAAAGAAAATTGTTTACAATGTGCTCTGTGTTGTAGCCCCGAGTCCCGAACTAGCACCTGTACACAGTGTGTAGATAAAATGTGCTATTTCTTCCATTATAACCACTATTTATGATATATAAACCATTACGGCATAAATCATGCTTTTACTAATATCTGGGGTTCATTTGAGCAGTAAGGGTCTCAATTAACTCCTGAAGCTTTTTTTAACCTGTGGGGTCACTATTACCATATTTGGAAGAAGAGGAAATTGCATGTTTTTTTCTCCACTCAATGTATTTTCCCTATTCCTCTCTTCACCAAAGCTCTGAAAGGTTGTTTTTATATCTGTGTGTGTATGTCGTGTGTGCACATGAAGCACATGAAGCCTTCAAAGTGAACTAATGTTTGGTTACTGCATTTATCTGTAGATTTTATTTACAAAACAACCCCACCCTCATTCCACAGCCCTGAGGTGTCAAACCCACAGTAATTTCCCTGCAGCTCAAAGACACATGAAAACAAGTCAAACTAGAATCTTGTCACTAGAAAGTTTCTATCAGTACCGGCTTCTTCAGCACCAGTCAAACAAGTGTTTAGTGCTGGAGGACTGATTATTAGGCCTCATACTAGAGTGAGTCTAGGAGCAGAAATGCTCTCCTCCCTCATATTTCTGAAATGTAACAAACGACTTTTGTCAAATTCTACTAGTTACACGTTTATGTAAAAGTTTGTTGATCATTTTAAATTGCACTCCATTTATTTTTATTTAACCAAACTTTAATGTTTTCTGCAAATAGATGTGTTTCTCATTAGCGCACGTCTAAATAACAATGATACAATATAGTTTTTCCAGGGAAGTTATAAACCAACCATAGGAGTAACCTGGTAATGCTGGTCATTCTGGTCTATGTCTGGACTGAAGCTATATTGTAATTTAGTTCTTCAAATGCTCAGTAATAGCACCTATCAGTGGTAATAGTAGTGGATTGGTGTTTGTATCAGTTGTACTCGTAACCATAGGTAACTATAGGTTGGACTTGGACTTAACTCGGACTCAAGTCTTTTGGACTCGGTCTTGTCTTGGACTTGAACCTCTTTGGACTCGGTCTTGACTTGGACTTGACCGGTCCTGGTCTTGGACTTGTCTTGGACTTGACAAAGGTGGTCTTGACTACAGCCTTGGGGTAGTGATTTACTTTTATCAAAGACAAGTGAAGAATGTGAGAAAACGTCAGCAATCTTTAAATTGTTTTTACAGATGCAACAACAGTCATTAAGATCCATAATCCCTAATATTTATTTTTTTTTGTCATTCATAACTTTCTCCAGACTCCTCCATGAATTTTCCGGTGTCTAACTACGTCAGCCTAAAGATTATGCTGAATGGTTGTAGTACCGTCCTATTGCAAACAGAGGATTTGAAAGACAACCTTTTAGCCCGCCTCCGCTGCCTATGAAGCATTCCTAGACTTATACATGTAAAGAATAGAGACAGCGCAGCTCAACTAATGAACATCTACATGATCAGTAAATTAAATAAAGGCAAAGTACCTGGTTTTCACTTAAAATGCAAAAATCGGAGGATAATATTTAAATATTTTAATTTAAAAGCTTAAAAATCCTTTGGAAGTCACCACAAAAATTATTGGTCTTTTATGTTTTAACCACTTCTATGAGGGTCAGTTGAGTTCTTGTAACTCAGTCAATAGGGTTATTTTTGGAGCATATACTGTCAGAGTAGTATTTGAACTGTTCGTGTTAAGCTGGGAATGTATAAATTTTGTTACTGATAAAAAACAGTTGAGTCAAAATTTTATTTCTTATCCAAGTACCCTGTTTATACAGTTTTCTATACAAGAGTACTACACCTTAGGGGTGATGTGTTACTGCGTTCGTGTTACAACTAACTTTTTCATCCATTTATGATACTTAAGCATCTGTCCACACTAATGGAAAATTCTGATGTGAGCAAGAGTGTAAAAAAATATTCATTATAAAATGTTGACAGAAGAAATTAGATGGGAGATTAAAACTGCAAAACCCAGAATTTGGGGGAAAACATGATTATTTCTATTTTTTACATTTCTTGTATTTCTGGTGTTGTTTTAGTATTATTTCCAATAATTTAAATTTTTTTAGTTCCACAGTATTCAGCTGTACCTCTTAAAATTCACTTAAATTATGAATAGTTTCTTACCTTTTCATACTACTTTCACCTGTGAAACTACCATGATCCCTCATGATTGCTGCAACTCCCAGTTCTTTATTGTATCCGTTTCTTCTCAAACTACCAAGAACAACTAAAAACCCTGACTCTTCTTGTCTGAATACATCTAAGAGTGACTGTCAAAGATAAACTAGGAAGGGAAGATAAGGAGGGAGGGTCTAACATTCAGCAGGGAGGTGCAGGTCAGGTAAAGCAGAGTCTCACCTGCCATCATGACAAAGAAGGACATAAGTAAAATGAGCTTCTCTATTTGTCCACTGGTGTGTTCTTTCAATGTTTATTCTACAGCCCTCTAGAATGTTGCAGCAGCTCCCATTCACTTTGAATGATGTCAGCGGGCCCGCTGCCCATGGCAACGGGTTTTGTCACTTCAGATTCATTGTTCGATGTCACTCCGCAGGTAGTTCGGCCACTTTTCAAGTAAATATTCGCTTCATTGTAACGGCTAGTTTATCCAATGTTAACCTATCCTGATGTTATCTTGACCGTAGTCAGGAAATCAGGGGAAATTGCCGTCCTCCTCTCGTACAAAATCTCCAGGGCCGAAGTCAGTAATTTACCCCGGGGTTAACTCCTCTATACTGGTTTTTAGAAAACAAGGAGCAGTTTCAGTGAGCTTCGTTTTCAGTATTTATTTGCAAGAACGTGACAACACCTGCTCCGGTCGCCGACCTGACTGTGTACATCTGTCTCTCTCTTTTCTCCGCCCAAAACTCTCTGCACCCCCCCTCTGTCTGCCCCACCTAACCCATATCTTATTGGCTATTAGACAACACTAGGCTGTTAGAGTAGTGACAGTAATAAACTGCAATAACCCATAGAATAAGTGGCTTAATGTATGGAACACTAGTTACTATAAAAAAATATTCCCCTTTGGGGCGGAACAGCGCCCCTCTGCCTTCGACGTGCTGTCCGCCCCGTCGGGGAATATTTTTCTGATAGTAACTCATGGGCCATACATTATCCCTTGCAACTTAGGTGTGCTTCCTATAAGTTTTGATCATTTTTATAGTCAAAAGCACTGAAATGCTGTATTTCCTGTTCAAATACAACAGAGATAAGAGCTTCAGAGTAAGAATCCAAATATAGGACTCAGAGACCAGGATATAGGTAACTGTATCAGACTGGATAACTGCGGAAATAATCTCAGTGACTTCAGTGAATTTACATTTAAGATAAATAAACTGTATGTCCCTGAGCTTTTACAGGGTTCCTACAGCTCAGGGAAAGTTAAATTCAAGACTTTTTAAATTCCATTTGAAATTCAATTTAAGACCAAGTTGACAATGAACCAACATTGAAAAGGGAAAAAACACCACATGAATTACCTGGGGGCAGTTTTACTCAACTGTTTATTTTAAATAGAACATGACATTTGCATCAAGAAGCATAACTTTGACACACACACACACACCATATAAACACACAAGTAAAGCTAAAGGAATACCACACCCACAGAATTATGTGCCCTAATTTGTAATATAGACAGCCTAAATGTTACCAAATACTTTTTATTTCAAACTAACATAAATCTTATGTGTCCAAATTTTTACGACTTTTGAAAATTTGTTTTAAGACATTTTAATGCCAATTAAGGCCTTATTTTTAGAACAGTTACTTCAATGCCTTTTAATGCTTTGATCAGTTAATTAAATATAGGAAAATACCTCATTTATACTGATTAAAATATGAAGTACAGAATAATATTATAATAAATGATGATAAATGACTTAAGATATGTTAAATATACTGGTTTGTGGTCTTCATCTTCTCACTTCAGATGGTCAGTGCTGACTGTGTCCTCAGTGTTGTGTCACAGTGGTCTGGTTCAGTCCAGGACTCCTGGAGACTCTGAATCAGCTCCTATCTTTTAAGAACAAGTGTTTCCATCAGATCTGTGTCCAGAATGTCACTGTATTTATGAGGCTTTCTTTTAGCAGGGGAACTGTCTGCAGTGTTTGTGAATGAATGTTCTTTCTTTGTAAGCTTAACCAGACCCGGTGGGACGAGCGGGGCTTTGGGGGGCGTGGCCCATCCATTGAGTGATGTGGGCCTGCCCATACTGTCAAAGGCTCAGGCCAAAATGTTTAACACTTTATGTTTAAAATTAATGATGAATAAATAAATACATTTCAGGCAATTTAACACTTTTATTCTTTTTTTTAAAGGGCATAAAAATGTCTTAATTAAAAAAGTCCTTGTTAAAAACTATTTGTCATAATTTGATTGGTTGTTTTGTAATGATCCGCAATTTGGCTTGTAAGTCTGACTGTCATGAGGGGTGAGGTGGAGAAAGAGGACTCAGATGCTCGGTGCTGAAGGGACAACATATTTAATCAAACTGAACAAAATAAAGACCAGGGGTGATTCTAGCATCTGACCTTTAGGGGTGCTCAGCCCCCAGTGCTGACAGTGGCACCTGTCTTGAATGAAATTTAAATCAATTTCTAAACTTTTTTTTCCCTCTAATCAACCAATAAACTATTATCTACCAATCCACAAGCACTGGAATTAAGATTTAGCTTAAAAACTAACAAGTTCCATGTCAATATGTAGACTTACTGCATGAGAAAAGATGTTTCTGGGTGTTGATGTTCTGGTGAAGTGTGGTGGTGATGATAAGGTGGCAAGAAAAAAATTACCCATAGGACCACGAGGCTCTTTGTCATTAGCTGCTACTGTGTTAGCTCACTGCAAGTCAACTTCTGGACTACTCACACAAATGCAACAATACTCAAATTTACCATTTCATTTCTGCATTATTTAATAATGACAGTCACCTTTTTATCTGAGACCTTCCTTTAATGATAAGACACAATCACATACATCTGACATTCAGCAAGAAATGTAATAAAACCAGGATTGACAGAAAGCCTCTGCCAATCAATCAATCAACAGAAAAATACTGGTCCAGTTCCAACAAAAATCTCCCATTTGGGAGTGGAAGTGGAGCCAGACATTGTCAAGATCCGGGACGTAGCCCAGAAAGGGGTCTGGGGGCCCTCCGCCAGAAAAAAAAAAATTTTTTAGATGCAATTTCCTGTATTCTAGCGCATTTTAAGGTGACCTGTTTCACAAATCCTAACCCCATGACATAGATATAGAACACTATACAGTATGTCAGTATGTTAGCATGTTAGCATGTCCAGCCTCAGGTGCCACAGCTTCCATCTTGCTACAGGGTCCCTATGTTTCTCACACTATCAGGGAAGATGTTGCCAATATATGATCAGGCAACCAGCGTTACCCCCATATGAAGATGGCACTGATTAAAGTGAGACATTCATTCCAATAGACCAGGGGTCTCAAACTCCGGTCCTCGAGGGCCAGTGTCTTGCATGTTTTACATATTTACCTCTTTCCTATGATTCAGTTTAACCCTTTAACTCCTGAGACTTTAGCAGTTCCACATAAAAAAAACAATTACAGTAAGCAACAAAATTAAATTAAAAAAACAGCTAAAGTCAACAATAAAATGAACACAAATGAAGAAGAAACCAACAAAATAATTTCTAACATGAACAAAGTAAGACAAAAATGGAACAAAATTAAAAGAAGGTTTTTATAAAAACTTTCAACAAAATTAACCAATAGTACAAATGAATACTTGCATTAACATGGAAAAAAATACCAAAAAAAGAGAACCATTATTGAAATTTGGTCCCAGCAGTTTTAATTTGGACTTTTTTTTTAAATTAGTTGCATTTTGACTCAGTAAAAACACAGTTAAAAAGGAAAAAAATGATTTTTAGGAATATTTAAACTAAACCATTTATTCAGAATATATCTATATATATATATAAGCACCCCTAAAAATAGCCTAGACTCGCCCACGTGTTACAGTACATTAATGTGAAGTGTATACACCCTTTATATTAAGGCACAGAAATTAGTTTAGAAAAGAAATTAGCAAAGAGAAAAGCAAATATTAATAGTGCAATTGTTACTTTTAACAAATGGAGCTCAAGTGCGACCTTTTGACTTTGTGCTGCCATCATCTGTGTGTGTATTTGACTTGTGTGTGTGTGTGTGTGTGTGTGTGTGTGTGTGTGTGGGAACAAGACAGTTGAGACTCCGCCTATCTAACTTCTTAGCAAATCATGATCCATTTCTTTCTTTCAATTTGTTTTTCTTTTGTTCTACACCAGCTTGGTTTAGACATATGCGTGTTATCAAAACCAAAGTTGTTTTCTGTACCCGGGGAAACACTTGCATTCCAGTGCATCAAATTGTAACACGTCACATTATTTCCCAAGTAACGGTTGTGATGGTGACAGGAAAAAAGTTGTTGGGATCAATAAAATACTTCTATTCCATTCTGGAGACTGTGGTATGGAATAATGTGTGGTATATAATTAAAGATTTCTAACACACTGGACACAATTTGAATGAAAATCGTAAAGGGACTGTGTCATTCAGTTTAGGGAGCAACTCAATCTGGTGCAAAGCGACACACAATAATGTTCCTTTTTCTGACCGCTGAAATGGTAAAGTTTTGTCTGTTCATTTTCCCCTTTGTCTGTCAGCGTCAGAAGTACATCACGGAGCTGGTCTGCTGAGTCCATTAGAGCCCAATATACAGGCCCATATAATGATGCTGGATTATCTATGGTTTTGAACCTTTCTCACATGGTGGTCCAGGTTTCTTTAGATCTGTCCAGAACTTCACCAAGTCCTCCGTAGACTTAAGAAAACACATAATGATTTTGGAGTAAGTGCAGTGGTCGTATGCTATGGGGAACCAATTAAACAGGCCTGAACTTGGAGGAAATGAAGGACGCAGCCCAAGCTTTTTCATGCACATTCCAATATAAACGTCCTCTATGTTGATAAGCTTGACAGTTTTTGAGATTTCCACAAATTTTTCTGCAAGATCATTGGAGAACACGTAACCCTGTCCCATAGTGTACAGAGGGTATGTAGGATGTGGGTAAAGTTTCTTTGAGACGTACCACTTTGAGGCGTTATTGCGGATAACTACTCCACCTTTCACCACAACTCCTGTCAGGTAGTTGGTCTTGGGAATGTTTGGTTTTTTCAGCATGATGACTAAATTATCAATGTTAAGGAATGTGTCTGAGTCGATCTTCATGGCATAGGCTGCATTACTGCAGTGAGTGGCCAGCCAGTCCATGATCACCATGGTTTTAATGGTCAGATTAAAATATGAGTCTATGAAGTTACTCAGGATCAGGTCTTGGTGTTGTAGGTTCTCATTTTGGATCTTCGCCCATTGTTCCACAGCATCAGATTGTCCAGAGAAGCCCAGCATGAACAGAGTAAGTACCACCTCACCCTGAACCACTTGAGTTTTTCCCCAGGTTTTTCTGATCGCATTGCGAGCTTCAACATCATGCGGTGCCACTGGAACCATCAGGACCAGGAAAGGGGGCCTGAGTTTACATACATCACCTTGATCCAAAATAAAGTGGTAGTTTTGTGGGAAAGCGACATGGTACAGAGGACCTGTAGGAGGTGGGTTAAGGGCTGAACGAATTTCATTCATCAAGGCTTTCAGTTTTGGATATACCCCATAAATGGAAGGGTGACTTGTTTCATTGTTCATGAAATAGCTCTCATTTGGCATATCAAATTCAACACTGTGCCACGATGAAAATGAGTCACTGTAAGTGATGTAACAAATGTTGAAGAGCACAAAACACAACAGGATCACATACAGGTGGTACAAGTTGTCCTTCTTCTCAAAGGAAATACTCTGAATTTTCTGCCTAGAAAGAAAAGAGAGACAAAATTAGAATGAGGGCGTCATGAACAACTCTGGAAAGAAGATTAACATTGTATCTGTACATTGACTTTGTGTGTCAAGAAAGGCACACATAAGAAAATGTATTATTATCACTACTATGATTACTACTACTATATTGAAAGTTAACCCTCCACAAAATCTAATTCAAGTGTATTCATTCATTTTCTGAACCCTCTGTATCCTCTCTAAAGTCACAAAGGTCCCTGGAACCTATGCCAGTTACTTCTACATGCTGAACATTGTGTAAGCTCATTGCAGGGCTTCTTTTTCCCACTGGCTTTTGAAGTTTTTTCTTGCCGAGAAGGAGGGTCTAAGGACAGGGGATGCTTGGGACTTTTCATATATCTCTGTAATTGATTGTGTTTCTGTAAAACCCTGCGAGACGACTTTGTGGCTTTATAAATAAAATTGATTTGAATTGAAAAACAAAAATGCTTAATAATTATGCACGTAAATACAAGTATTGTAATACATAGCTAAATGTTAAAATGTTTAGGCTTTGGGAATGGGTAACAGGATGAGTTAAATACATCATTACCTGTCAATACGAGAATTCTTTCAGAAATCTAAGTTAGGGAAAAAAAGGGAAAAATGTGTAACATTAAAACCACCTGCTGTGTCTCCTTCAAATATGTCAGACTTGTTTACATGGGCGTCACACCTATGGGGGAGATGGTTGGACTGGTTGGGAGAGGATAGGAGAGGTTTTGGTTTTCAAGGTCCCTTTATTGACCATCTTTCAGGTTTCAACAGTTACATCATCACTTAAATGCAAAACGAGAAGAAAAACAAAACCATCATCAGACTCTTGAAAAAAAGAACATTTCAAAAATTAACTTTCAGCTCTCCCTCTCCCCCCACAGAGCACAGAGCGCCCTCTACAGTCCATATTCTCTGAAATTCTTTCAGATTGTCCATCATCTGGTAGTATGCATGCTCCACCCTCAGGCGGGCCTTTAACAGTCCTTCAAGAACCATCTTAGGTTCCACACTACCAGAACCTTGAGCACCATTTCTCCTTGTCAGCCAGATAGCCAGTTTAGCAGAACCACATAAAAAGTTTATAAGAGCGTGAACAGTTCTTTGTTTAGCAGAATACACAGGACCAAAAAAAAACAGTTCATGAGTGAAATTCTCACCAAGCCCACGAAAGAGCTTCTTCAGAAACTCAAACAAAGATTCTAACCTGGAGCAGCAAACAAAAACATGATAAAGAGTTTCCGTCTGGGAGCAGAACAGACACTCCTCTCCCACTCCATGTGTGCTCTGTATCTGTTTGTAGCTATCGGCCCATGGACCACCCTCCACTGGAGGTCTGCTGTCCGCTTCTCAACAGGCAGCTTGTACAGGGACCTCCAGCTGCCTTTGGGGGAAATGTCTGGGCCATAAAACTCAGTCCACCTCGACTCTTTCACTCCTGTCAGGGAACGAAAATGGAGGACCTTGCGCATGCTTTGTAAAGAGCTTTTTTTCCTGCATCCTGAAACTTCTCCAGAAGAGGGGTTTTGAAAGACAGGATCCCACCCTCTTCCTCCTGCCACTCCCCCACAGCTGGAGTAACAGACAGCAGAGGGAAACTGTACTCACTGTCCTCGCACCAGTGGTCAACATTGTCTTTATTCTGGACAAACACCCTCAGATGCTGTGGAAGGGCAGCCAAGACTTCCTCCACCACTCTGTGGACCAGCCTGATGGAGGAGATGTTAGTCAGTTGTTTTAAAGTGTCCACAGATGAGGACGTCAGGGTCGCCAGTTTGTAGCATCCTGCTTCTCTGAAGCTAGCCCAGAGACTGGCCGACTGTAGAGTCTGAGTCCGCAAGAAAGGGTTGAGGAAGAGTGGCTCCTCTAAGATCCACATTCCTGGACTCTCATTGGTAGCCCTGGTGGTCTTGAAGATCTGCCAGGCTTGCAGCACTGAGGTGTAGAAAGGCGTTATTCCATTGAGGTCTACGTCCTCAAGCTCCAGTAGGAATAGTAGTTTGCTATAGCCCAGCTGTCCAGTTCTGCTCAGCAGCAGTCGAGCAGAGTCCAACTACCTGGGACCACAGCTGTAGAGGAGTCTTTGAGCTGTCTGCAGTCTGAAGGATGCAACCTTTGACTTGATGTCCACCAAACCCTGCCCTCCTTCAGCTACAGGCAGGTAGAGGGCTGCTGCCTGGGTCCAGTGTTTACCTGACCAGAAGAACTCTAGGATGGCTTTCTGGATGTTCTCTATGAGACCTCTGGGTGGAGACAGAGCAATGAGCCGATGCCAAAGTTATTAGCAACCAGCACTCTCCCCCTGTACGACAACTGGGGTAGCAACCATCTCCACTTAGACAACCGAGCACACACTTTCTCCTTAACTCCCTCCCAGTTTTTGACCTTGAATCCCTCAGTGCCCAGAAACACTCCCAGCACCTTTAACCCCTCCCTCCCCCACCTTCGTCCCCCTGGCAGACTGGATACTGCCTGATCTCTCCAGGGTCCAATCAGCAGAGCTTCACTTTTTGCCCAGTTCACCCTTGCCGATGTAGCCCTCTCATAGAGGGACAGGGTGTCCTGCAGACCGTGAACTTCCCCCTGACTGGAGACAAAGACATTTACATCATCTGCATAGGCAGAGACAGTAGGGGGACACTCAAAACCACAGGACCCAGGCAAAGTTAGCCCACTTAGCCGGCCCCTCAGTCTGTGCAGCAAGGGATAAATAGCGATGCTATATAACTGGCCAGAGATGGGACAGCCCTGTCTGATCCCCCGCTGTACAGGGATTGGCCGACTCAGCCCCGCCCCCATCTTCACCAAACACTGTGCATTGGAATACAATAAACTCACCCATGAAACAAAAACATGACCAAAACCAAAAGCCTTCAGAGTAGAAAACAAATAAGAATGATCCACCCTGTCAAAAGCCTTCTCCTGGTCCAGAGACACGATCCCAGCTCTGACATCATAAAGTCCACACACATCAATAACATCTCTGACCAAGAAGATATTATCCATGATTGTTCTATCCTGTACACAGTAGCTCTGATCAGTATGGACCACGCTTCCCAGAACTCCCCTAAGTCTGTTGGACAGAGCTCTGGAGAGGATTTTATAGTCTGTACACAGCAGGGCCACTGGCCTCCAGTTCTTTAGAAGAGCCAGGTCTCCTTTTTTAGGAAGCAGGGGGAGAACGGCTCTGCGACAGGACATGGGGAGAAAACCTGTTTGGAAACCCTCCAGTAGAACATTGTGTAGGTCATGTCCAAGGATTCTCCAGAAACATTTAAAAAAGTCTGTGGATACTCCATCTATCCCCGGGGATCATCCTGAGGATATCTGGTTAACAGCATCAGTCAGCTCCTCCAGAGTCAGGTCAGAGTCCAGCACAGACTTTTCTCCTGGGCTGAGCTGAGGGAGGTCCCTCAGGAGCTCCTCACAACTCTCAGCGCCACAGTGTTCTGCTCCAAAGTCCACCGCATGGCTCCTCATCTCTGCAGGACTGGTGCTGATCCTGCCTCCTGGGAGCTTTAGACATTCCATGAGCTTCCTTTGGGCCACCGATTTCTCCAGGTTGAAGAAAAAGGAGCTTGGTGCATCCATGTCCTTCAGCTGCAGGAAGTGAGACCTAACCAGGGCTCCTTTCACTCTCTCCTGCAGGAAAGAGCTGAGCTCCAGCCTCTTCTCCTGCAGTAAAGGACCTGAGCTAGGACCAGAGGTGCTACCTAACCCTGTTTCAATGAGTCGGATTCTTTCCTCCAGACCCTGGACAGTTTCTCAAACCCTAGCAGAAGAGTAAGAAGTGTACTGCTGGCAAAACACACAAATCTGAGTTTTTCCCACCTCCCACCATAACCTAAGTGAACTAAAATCAGTTTTTTTAGATTTCCAGTGATACCAAAAATTTTCAAAAACCTGACAGAAGTTTCTGTCTTGGAGGAGCTTGTTGTTAAAATGCCAGCAGGACTTAACCCGCTCACCTGGAGATGTTGTTATCTCTCTGGCAGTAGGATGCTTCACTCTGAACGTGTCCACAAGGTCTAAGTGTGATATCACTGTTTCTAGGGCTTGACAGGACTGCAGGTGAGGCTCCTCCCCTATTCTGTCTACAGTGAAATCTACTGTACAATTAAAATCACCCACAATAATAATCTGCTCCTGATAGAGGCTGCTGAGTTAATCTCTTAAGATGTTAAAGAAAACCTGCCTTTCTCTCCCATTATTAGGAGCATACACATTAACAAAACTAAACACAGAGCCTTCAATTTCTACTCTAACCATCAGCAACCGGCCCGCTACCACCTCCGTAGAAGATAAGACGGCTGCATTAGCAGACGCTCTGATTAGAATAGCTACACCTGCACTGATGTTAGTCCCATGGCTAAGGTGACAGGACCCCTCCCACCATACACCCCAGGCTGTCTCATCAGAAGGGATAGTATGTGTCTCCTGTAAAAATAAAACATCTATCCTCTTCTGATCAGAGATCTCAGAGACTAAAGCCCTTTTCTGTCTCTCTCTGCCCCGTTTATGTTTAAAGAGCTGATGTTTATGCTCCCCATAGGAAGGTCTAAGAGAAAGATCAGGTAAGAGACAGAAAGCAGCAGACAGTAGAGAGGGAGGAACACCTGGTGATGCATGATCATTTCTTATTTCTACTGCTGGTTCTTCTACCTTTTCTTAGTGCAGTCAGATGCACACACTCCGCTGCGAACAGACCCCCACTGTCGACAGCTCACTCTCCGCCCGCACGGCCAACAGCGCAGCGCCAGTAGGTGCGGCGGTCACCGCAGGTGCGGCGTCAGCAGGCACGGCTGTCACCGCGGACGTGACAGGCGCGGCGTTAATGGCCCCCATCCCCACACTCAAAGCACTTCATGTGTCCGGAGCTAGCATACACCATGTAGGCGCCGTCTCCATGCTTCACTCTGAAGGAAACCTCCAGAGTCTAGGTAGGGGAGTCTAAAAACATGAACACCTGCCTCCGCAGGGACTGAACATGCTTCAGTTTGGGATCCTTACATCCCAGACTTACAGTTTTAAAACCACTAGCAAATTTACCAAACCTGCGCAGCTCGTCTTCCAGTGATTCATTAGGGATAAACGGTGGGACACCGGATATGGTAATCCGCGTGGACGGCACCGACAGCGGTGAAACCTGAACAAACAAATCTTGGATGAACACTCCACTTTCCACCAGCTGGTGACCTGTGGGTTTATCTCTGAGGAACACCACCACCGCTTTGTTCATCCTTGAGGCTTAGGAGAGCTTTTCATGGCCAACCTGCTCACCTACAGCCAGTAACACCTCCTCCACTGTTACCGTGGGGTCCGGGGGACCTATCTGAACACCTTGTCGGATAGACGGAGGTGGCGTCTGTGATGACGCCATTCCTCCCGAAAACCTCCGGACAACAGCTCCGAAAAGCAGCAACTAACAGTAAATATAAATAAATAACCTTACCTGATCATGCAGTTTAGAAACCCGTAGAAAAACAGTAGAAATCAGGGACAGAATCATTCAAACTCCGCGCCACTCACACTTCCCCCACCACCGCCACACACACTCACACTCGCCGGAAACAGAAACGGAGAGGAGAGGAGAGGAGGGGAGGGGAGAGGAGAGGAGGGGAGGGGAGAGGAGAGGAGAGGAGAGGAGAGGAGAGGAGAGGAGAGGAGAGGAGAGGAGAGGAGAGGAGGGGAGGGGAGGAGAGGAGAGGAGAGGAGAGGAGAGGAGAGGAGAGGAGAGGAGAGGAGAGGAGAGGAGAGGAGAGGAGGAGGGGAGGGGAGGGGAGGGGAGGAGAGGAGGAGAGGAGAGGAGAGGAGAGGAGAGGAGAGGAGAGGAGAGGAGAGGAGAGGAGAGGAGAGGAGAGGAGAGGAGAGGAGAGGAGAGGAGAGGAACAAACAACTTTTGTCAGATTCTACTAGTTACACGTTTATGTAAAAGTTTGTTGATCATTTTAAATTGCACTCCATTTATTTTTATTTAACCAAACTTTAATGTTTTCTGCAAATAGATGTGTTTCTCATTAGCGCACGTCTAAATAACAATGATACAATATAGTTTTTCCAGGGAAGTTATAAACCAACCATAGGAGTAACCTGGTAATGCTGGTCATTCTGGTCTATGTCTGGACTGAAGCTATATTGTAATTTAGTTCTTCAAATGCTCAGTAATAGCACCTATCAGTGGTAATAGTAGTGGATTGGTGTTTGTATCAGTTGTACTCGTAACCATAGGTAACTATAGGTTGGACTTGGACTTAACTCGGACTCAAGTCTTTTGGACTCGGTCTTGATTTGGACTTGAACCTCTTTGGACTCGGTCTTGACTTGGACTTGACCGGTCCTGGTCTTGGACTTGTCTTGGACTTGACAAAGGTGGTCTTGACTACAGCCTTGGGGTAGTGATTTACTTTTATCAAAGACAAGTGAAGAATGTGAGAAAACGTCAGCAATCTTTAAATTGTTTTTACAGACGCAACAACAGTCATTAAGATCCATAATCCCTAATATTTATTTTTTTTTGTCATTCATAACTTTCTCCAGACTCCTCCATGAATTTTCCGGTGTCTAACTACGTCAGCCTAAAGATTATGCTGAATGGTTGTAGTACCGTCCTATTGCAAACAGAGGATTTGAAAGACAACCTTTTAGCCCGCCTCCGCTGCCTATGAAGCATTCCTAGACTTATACATGTAAAGAATAGAGACAGCGCAGCTCAACTAATGAACATCTACATGATCAGTAAATTAAATAAAGGCAAAGTACCTGGTTTTCACTTAAAATGCAAAAATCGGAGGATAATATTTAAATATTTTAATTTAAAAGCTTAAAAATCATTTGAAAGTCACCACAAAAATTATTGGTCTTTTATGTTTTAACCACTTCTATGAGGGTCAGTTGAGTTCTTGTAACTCAGTCAATAGGGTTATTTTTGGAGCATATACTGTCAGAGTAGTATTTGAACTGTTCGTGTTAAGCTGGGAATGTATAGATTTTGTTACTGATAAAAAACAGTTGAGTCAAAATTTTATTTCTTATCCAAGTACCCTGTTTATACAGTTTTCTATACAAGAGTACTGCACCTTAGGGGTGATGTGTTACTGCGTTTGTGTTACAACTAACTTTTTCATCCATTTATGATACTTAAGCTTCTGTCCACACTAATGGAAAATTCTGATGTGAGCAAGAGTGTAAAAAAATATTCATTATAAAATGTTGACAGAAGAAATTAGATGGGAGATTAAAACTGCAAAACCCAGAATTTGGGGGAAAACATGATTATTTCTATTTTTAACATTTCTTGTATTTCTGGTGTTGTTTTAGTATTATTTCCAATAATTTTAAATTTTTTAGTTCCACAGTATTCAGCTGTACCTCTTAAAAATTCACTTAAATTATAAATAGTTTCTTACCTTTTCATACTACTTTCACCTGTGAAACTACCATGATCCCTCATGATTGCTGCAACTCCCAGTTCTTTATTGTATCCGTTTCTTCTCAAACTACCAAGAACAACGAAAAACCCTGACTCTTCTTGTCTGAATACATCTAAGAGTGACTGTCAAAGATAAACTAGGAAGGGAAGATAAGGAGGGAGGGGCTAACATTCAGGTTCAGTAAAGCAGGATCTCACCTTTCATCATGACAAGGAAGGAAATAAATAAAATGAGCTTTTCAATTTGTCCACTGGTGTGTTCTTTCAATGTTTATTCTACAGCAGGCACGTGCAGAGGGGGGGGCGGAGGGTGCTTGAGCACCTGCCCCCTTGCCCCTTGACACCCAAAGTGCCCTTTTTTCAGAGTTTTTTTCTAATTTTTATTTTTTATTTTTTATTTTTACGCTGTGAGCGTATAAAAGTCAGGTTGTGTTCCCCAAAATATAATAAAATAATAATATTAATAAAAAGAAATAATAATAAAGATCTACCTGGGTCGGTCACGTGACGTCCACAAAGTACCCTCATTACTAAGCGCTCACTGCCCTGACGTGCTCGGACATGCCCAGCTGGCAACGAGTTGTGAAACCGAAGACCCCGAGAGAGTGAAAAACTGACCCGGTAAGTAGGATCTGCAACGTTATATTTTTGTGCACACAGTGTCATCTTGATATGATGAAGTGAAATGAGCAACGAGCATCCTTTGTCGTCCAAATGAGCGAGTGGGGGGGGAGGAGGGGAGCGCGAGTGATGTTGTCGAGCGGGCAGGGGGAGCCTGTAAATATAAGTATAATGCATAAGAATTATATTATATTATATTATATTATTATATAACTTTTAAAATCTGTATTGGTTGATAGTCAAACTAATCATTTCATTATTATTTCATTATTATTTTTTAACTTTATTAGTGGTATCAATAAGAATAATAAAGGTCAGGTTATGGATGGATTAAATTCATGGCTACAGTACAACCTTTTAAAAGGTTTGACATGTCACTGTGTGTGTGTGTGTGTGTGTATGTGTGTGTGTGTGTGTGTGTGTGTGTATGTGTGTGTGTGTGTGTGTGTGTGTGTGTGTGTGTGTGTGTGTGTGTGTGTGCGTGTGTGTGTGTGTGTGTGTGTGTGTTTTATGGCATCAGATTGAAGTTTAACAATCATATTTCATTCTGCAGAGATGCCTCGTAAGGACAGGAGGTTTAAACAAAAACAAAAAGAGCTGCGTGAGGCTGCCAAAGGCAGTGAATCTCTTACCAGCTGGATGAAAAAGAGCACAAAAGGTAAGAAGAACATATATAGCAGCTACTTACATTGCAGAGGTGTTTTGGTAGAGAAAACAAAAGTAACAAACACATTTTGAATGTTGGTGTTCTGTTACATTATCTATCATTTTATATGGTGTATTGTTTAATGATTATTGATTGATCTTATTAATGATAAGGTGTAAGAGGTCGTGTTAATTAGATTAATCCAAGAGCAAATTGTGCCTTGTTTCCAGATGGACAGGGAGTGAGTGAAGATAGGTCAGAGGAGATGGAAGAAGAGAAAGAGGAGATGGAGGGAGAGAAAGAGGAGATAGAAGAAGAGAAAGAGGAGGAGATAGAAGAAGAGAAAGAGGAGATAGAAGGAGAGAAAGAGGAGATAGAAGAAGAGAAAGAGGAGGAGATGGAGGGAGAAGATACTGACCCTCAGAGAAAGGAGAGTTTTCTGCAAAGACAGAGCCAGGAGGAAACTGTCTCTCTAAAGACACATATTTTGTTTGCAGTTGCAGCCTCTAAAAAATAAATTAATATTTCAATGATATGGTATGTTGTGATTCTGTGTTCCCTTCTTTATGAATAAGGGTCGCTAAAATTCAACGGTTTATATTGCAAGATATACTTCTGTACCGTGTTTCAAATCTGTGCTCAATGTGCCCCTTTTTAACTTTGAGCACCTGCCCTTCCAAAGGTCTCTGCACGACCCTGTTCTACAGCCCTCTAGAACGTTGCGGCAGCTCCCGTTTACTTTGAATGACGTCAGCGGGCGGATTTTTTTAACACCCGCTGCCCATGGCAACGGGTTTTGTCACTTCAGATTCACTGTTCGATGTCACTCCACAGGTAGTAAATAGTTGGTCCTTGTTAGCAGCAACTAAGTCCTATTCACCTAATCATGTGCTTAACATTATATATCTTTTAAAGCTGTAGGTTAACGTTAAGCTGTCCATGGCTAGCAAAGTTAGCTAATGTGACAGCTGTCACAGTATCTTTTCTGGTGGCCGTTGGACTGGTATAGTACATTTCCCACTTAGTGCTACCGGGCACATTACTTCCTGATACTTCAGACACTCAAATGGCGTGTTTAGCTAAAAAATAGGTTATAACAAAGTACTTTATAACATTTCTGTCCCTGAAACAAGGTTCAAATTGTGAAAACAACACTTATTCTTTAATGTGTTTTTAAAAATAAATTAAAAACTTCTTCCTCCAGAATGCTGAGGCACTGCTGAAAGATGAAGATCCTGCTTTGGTTCAATAGGAACACACACGTTTGTGGGGACATGTTCCTGTGTGTGTGGAGAGGGGGCTTTTCTTAGCCTGTTTTGTTAAATAAACACTTAATTCTCACTTCTTCATTGTCGATCCAGATTTTTTCTGAAGTGTAATGAGTGCAAAAGGCCCTTTTTTATTTATCCTGCACCTCAATTGTCCCACACCTCTTATCTATACTATTTAGCCTGTTCTTGTCTTTTATAGTGAGGGACCTGAACCAGCAAATGAAATAAAAAGTTGAAGACAATTCAATAAAACAAGAAGAAGAAACATTTTCATTAAATAGTATCAAGATTAAAACTTCTCAACTTTCAATAAAAATACATACGCTGGTCGTCTTTGCACAAATGGCATCAATGTTTGCCTCAAAAGACAGTGTGTTATCAGTAACAGTACCCAGATATTTGTGTTGCTCTACATTGTCATGAATGAAAGTAGGAGAAATTTGTTTTCCTAAAATCAATGAATATTTATTTTATTTCTGTCACATTAATATTCAGAAATGCACACTCACACCAATCAATAAAATGTAACACCACTGGACCGTGGTCGGTGTCCAGATCACTAAGAAGTGACACAATCACTGAGTCATCGGTAAATTTTACAATGTGCCTGTGTGCATATTGACTCCTCCTGTATATAAAATAAATAAAAATGGTGAAAGGACACAGCCCTCTGGTGAACCAGTGGAGGATAAAAGTACATTAGATAAAATACCGTTGACCTTGACACTTTGTGATCGGTCATTTAAAAAGTCAACTATCCAGTACACTAAACTTCGGTCAAGTTCCCCATCTAGTGCTGTGAACCTTTGCTTAGCAGTCTCCAGTGCCTCAGCTGTGGACAGTTTGTTATATTTCTTGGGCAAGTTCTTTCCTCAGATTCATACCTCTGCTTAATTCTGTTAGAACACTGACTTCTCTCCATGTTGCCATGATCTTTGCCTCTAGCCTTCTCCTCCATGGGGCAACCTTCTGGGTGCTCTGGTTGATGTTGTAGCCAAGCATCTGGAGGACTACTGTTGCTGCTGCATCCATCAGCTGATTGGTCTCAGTGATGGTAGTGGTAGGGACAGTTTGCAGTGCAGTGTTCAAGTCCTCCAGTAGAGACTGGTGTGGTACTTTGTTCTTTAGCCTTGGCAAGCAGGTAGTTGTGTTCCCCCAGGATTTCTTGATTCTCTCTCTCAGGTCAGCTGCCCTTGTGTTTAGTCGTTATGTCTTTGGGGCTTGGTACCCAATCTCGATATGTGGGTTTGATGAATATATATATATATATATATATATATATATATATATATATATATATATATATATATATATATATATATATATATATATATATATATATATATATATATATATATATATATATATTCATGTAGAATTCTGAAAAGTTGATGAACATAAGGTTGCATCTACAAATGAATTGTGGTTGAACCCCAACATAAATCTATACCAGTGCAGTTAGTTAAATTCAAAATTCTTTAAAATGAATGGTAAAATATGATTGGTTAGAGGCTTGTTTTATATTTTAAAGCTGTTTTTTTAAGCGTCAATTATAAATTAAATAGTCCCATGAGGGGTTATTTCTACCACTGTGCAATCGGCAGTATACTGACCTATGGATTCTTTGTGGGGTTTGTCAGCTGCACCAAGGCTGAACAGCAAGGCCCCCAGGGGGTTGTACAATCAGCGGGAAGCATCATCAGGATCAGTCTTGCACCATCTTCAGGTGCACAACATCCTACATGACCAGCATCATCATCCTGCACATCAGCTCTTCCACCTGCTGCCCTCGGGGAGAATGTGTGGGTCCATCTGTTCTAGAAACTCCAGACTGGCCCACAAGCCAGGCACAGCCATACCTGCCCCTCACAAACACTTTACCTGATTTGCCCTATTGCTCATCATTGTCTCTCTCGTCATTTGAACCCACTTTATCCTCACGAGGGTCGGGGGTAAATGATAAATGGTCTGCACTTATATTGTGCTTTTCCACCTTCATGGTACACAAAACGCTTTACATTAGCATCACATTCACCCATTTACATACACTCATACAACAGTAAGTTTCTAAGGTTCTGTCTTGCCCAAGGACACCTTGACATGTGGACACGAACCACTAATCTCTCGGTTATTGGGTGACCCACTCTACCAACTGAGCCACAGTCACTGGGGGCCTAATCCAGCTACAATGGGTGAAGGCGGGGTACACCCAGTATGAGTCTCCAGTTCATCTCAGGGCTGAACATGTATAGACAAACAATCACTCTCACATTCAAACCTATGGGCAATTTATATTAACCAATTAACCTATCAGTGCATGTGTTTGGATGGTGGGAGGAAACTGGAGTACCTGGAGACCCACACAGACATGGGGAGAACATGCAAACTCCACACACAAATGTCTGGTGTGGGAGTCAAACCAGGGTCCTTCTTGCTGTGAGGCACGAGTGCTAACCACTGCACCACCCTGCCGCCTGTCTCATCATTGTAAAAAACACATTTGAAATTACTTTGACCTCAACCTATATTCACCAAAATTTAATTACATTTAATTTTGGACCACCTCGAACCTTACCTGAAAAACAAAAACCAACAAAAAACAAACAAACAAACCAAAAACAATACCATAGCATCCCCTTCAGTGGGCAGTGTAATAAACATTAGAAGGCAAAGCAGATCCACTCACACACTGATGGCAAAACACTAATTAAAAGAACAAGAGGAGTTTTCATTAGTTAGTTTTATTGACATGGAGTCATTGTTACAGTCATCCACATTGGTGACATCCTCAGAAAATGTTGCATTGGCCTTGATGTACAAATCACATCTGTTGTCAGTTCTTAATTATAAGTACAATTATACACTTTACATTAGTGTGAACAGTTTCATATAGTGAGTAACATATTTTACTTGAAACACAAGGCACTTGGATAATTCTGAAATACTGATTAGGATAGATCAATGTGCAAAAAAATAAGAAGAATATGAATCAACACGTATACTGGCCACATGTGACCATCGTCAAACATTGTCCTTCAAGACGCTGTTTTTTGTGACTATTATGTAACATTCATCTGGAGCAAATGTATTGTTCTTATTGCCTAATACACATCTTTGTCTTCATTGTTTCCACTTGAGTGTGTTTCTTGATTGTACGTCGTTTCGTAAAACGTAAGGCTGATCCTGTTCAGATCATTGTCTTGGAGATACTACAAGAGAAGGAAATGCACAAGCGAAAGTAAAGACAAACCTGTTTCACATGCTTCAGCACAGTTCTGTTTTTGTTCTTGTGACTTGTTGAAATCACATGGTCAAATAGGTCTGTGTGGATCACCTTTCTGTTGTAAATTTGCATTCCTCTCCACCTAATCCTGTCGTCATATTACTAGACCTTGGCAAGCAAAGCAGGTGATATCATTTCATGGGACATATACAAATGAGTCTACTAGGGGTGGGTGGATCGGTCAAAAACTGATCCATCGATACCAAGATTAGTATTGGTATCAGATCAATAGTTTTGTTGCAGTTTTTCTTCTGTACATGTTCTTCTTAAATGTACGTACAGAGTTCATGTGAGTGCAGATTTCCTCTACCACAGTCTACCAAATTCAATCCACAGTGATATAATAGTCATTTTGAAGTTGTAAAAGTTTAGGAGTATGTTTTGTAAAATAAAGAGAATTGTGTCTTCATCCCCTTTAATACTCTCCTCCACATGACACTAAATCTGGGACAAATTGATGGTCAAAGAACCAAACTTCACTAAAAATGCACTTTATTGACAAAATTTGAATTATCTTGTTTTCTTGCAGAATGCAATTTGAAAGTAGTAATAGTCAAAAACTGTGTATGTGTATTTTTATTGGGTTTTGTAACTAAAATATGTCTTGTAATTTCTATTTTTTCTCAACAAACTACATTTTTCAGGTACAAGTTTTGTTTTTCGGCCATTGCTATAGATATCAGATCCAGATACACAAAATAAAAAAGTTGCTTACAGCTTTAATCCTAAATTCAAGAAGAAGCTTGTAATTTAGATTTATTTGTTGATTTGAATGCACAGCTTTTGCATTGTATTTGCCATTTTCTTTTATTGCTTGAAACTGCTGCATCAGTAAAGTGAATATTAACCTTTTTGCTCCCTATTAATTTGACAATTTTAAGCCCCTGTATGAGTTTTCATGCAGATGTAGAAAACTAGGTAAGCAAATGTTTACATATACGCATTACAGCCACTTGGGCTCATATTCTGAAACCCAACAGCATTTGGTCAGTTTTTCCATTTCAGTTCTTATATCCATGTCATTTATGGTAAAAGATGCCAGGCCTTAAAATATTACATTTGCACTATTTTTACTTTGTAATTTAATCCTTCAAAATTGTGGGTAAATTTGGATAGGGTATAGAAATCTCCATGGTAGATTTAATTATTGTGTATGGACTATCAGTGCGCCCCACTACTCCACCTTACAGAGCCATGACTGAAATGGCCATGTCTATGGAAGCAATCAGTGGGGATTGTCAAACATAAAAACATCAAAACCAAAGGAAGAATTACTTTCATATGGCCCAGTTTAGGAAAAAACTATAACCTGTGATATATTTTCTGCAATACATGACCAATAAGAAGGTACCAGTGAACCACAGTAGACTGGTAATGACTATTAAAGGGTCACTTCACCTAAATCACTCATATATTCACATATGAGATAAGTAAACCACATGACCACCACACTGATACATATTATCAATAACAGTAATGCAATGCAATTGAGTCTTTCTGTCTGGTATGAAGGTATAATCTGTCATGTTTCTTATTGTGCAGCCTTTAGCAGTTAACTAGCTCCTCACTGTCCTGTCATGTTATACCACTCTGTAACACTAGAGTCACTGTAGCATCAGTCTGTCCTTTATCCGACAATAGAAGAGTAAGATGTGCTGTTGCTGTGGATGTAGTCAGTGAAATCAAACATCCAGCTTTGGTGCTACATTAATCAACAGAAGAAATCCTCTGCTATGCTGTCGATAGTAATGTGATTGGTATAGTAGCAGCTAATAGGCTAAAGTATCTGCTAATTCTGCTAATGTGTGCTACATCTTGATGGTGCAGTACACAAGTATAACCAAAAATGTGCATGCAACAGTCTTGTTTTCTCTCCAGTTTTTATCAGGCTGAAATCAAGTTTGTAAAACTTAGATTTTGTTGCCCAGCACTTCTGCTTCCGCTACCCGAATGGTGTTACATGCCAGGATGCAGATTAGATACTATAATTTATTTATAGTAGTAAAAAAAAAGACCCCTCCAAATGTGGACTTGAGCACAAACAAAACTGCTGCATATATGTATTTGTTGTGTGTATTTGAAGACATATCATATACATTGGACACCAATTACTTATTTTTTAAAAACTGGAGAATGCAAGTTCTATCACCCTCTTCAAAGCCATCTGACCTCAATGTCAAAAACAGTCATTTAATAACAGAGGTGGTAAAAGTACTGACATTATGTACGTAAGTAGAAGTACAGGTACTTGTGTGAAAAAATTCTCAGGTAAAAGTAGAAGTACTTAAGTACAATTTAAAAAGTACAAACTTCTCTATTGTAATAAATTTTTAAAAAACTGTAGTCGTTTATTTTTCCATGGCTGAAAAAATTTTTATTTAAAAAGGAAAAAGAAAAGAAAAGTTTGAAAAATTATCCAAAAATAAAGCCTTTAAAACTGAGTTATTGTGTAGAAAATGTGTTTGATCAGGTGGCAGTACTCCATTTTGTGGGTATGAACAGGAAATTATGAAAAATGAGTGGGAAAAAAAGTCACAATTGAGATAAAAAGTTATAAATATGAGATTAGAATTACCTAATTATGAGATAAACAGTAGAATTTCTGAGATAAAGTGAAAATTCTGAGATAAATGGTCAAATTTTCTCTCCACTGATTTTTCCTCTGAAGTAGCTTATTTTATTTTACTGTTAGTAATCAGTAAAATAAGTTAGTTTGAAAAAGTGAGGAGTCGATTCATAGGATGTAATTACAGATATTGATGCAAACATGTAGGGAGTAAAAGTAAAAAATTGGCAGAAAAATAAATCCTCAAGTGAAGTAAAGATACCTAAAATAATCTACTTAAGTACAGTAACGAAGCACTTTTACTGAGCTACTTCTCACCATTGTATAAAAACAGTGGTGTTCCTAATCTACCAGTGGGTAACATATGCACACTAGCAGATTACAACATCCATAGACTGCTATTTCAAATAAACAGTTGTGAAGAGAGACGAGTGGCTTTGAGGAGAGCGACAGGTCAAATGAGAAAGGACTAATGCTGTTTCCACTATCGGTTCTGTTCGATTCTACTCGAGTCGGCTCAGGGTCCACGTACTATTCCTCGAGAGCATTTCCAATACAGATACTATCGTAGCTGGACATCATCACGAGGCGCCGTCAAGCTCAAACTGATTTTTTTCATCAGCCAACAAACAGAAATGTCTCAACCTCCATGATCAGCCACTGTGTAGGTTTGCGGACTGATACCATCGTGTTGTAGACTGAATTGAAAGTACCAGTCTGTTTACTATAACTCCGAATCTAGTTTTGGGTTTTTTTTTTTTTTTTTTAAATTGTCGCATCACATGTTGTGACAACTCTACAAATGAAACTTGCTGCTTACACGTCATGTTATAGTATCACTTGGAACCTCAGCAGAGTAATATACCAAAAATCTAGGACCGGATACCATGGAACCAGGTCCTTTTTTGTAGTACAAACACTTCAAAGCAAGTAGAATCGGGTAGAGCCGATACTAGTGGAAACGTGGCATAACTGACGACAAGACAAAGTATATACAACACACTTCAACTGCCAGCTGTCACAGGTACAATAGTTGGGTAGAAGACCTTGGTCAAACAGGTCGGGTGAACTGAACCTTCAAGTTTTGTCACCACACAGATCCAAGCAAACACACAGACACATAAACACACAAACCCAGTACTCATTAGAAGGAGTCTAAGTGCACATTCTAGCTGACCACAGCTGGTTTGAGGAAGAGTGCCCTCGGGGGAACCACCACCCAAGACAAAGGGTCATTCTGTCTGGACCCCACCCCTGAAGACAGGTTCAGCACCTCCCCTTCTGCCTCCCCGGCACCTTCTTCATCTTCCTCTTCACCTTCCGGATCCTTTCGTACCATCCATTCCAGACTTCCCAGAGCCCCCAGCCCCAGCACCGACGCTGCGGAAAGTCCGAAGTGAACCAAAGGGGAGTCGGAGATGCTCAGTGGTCCCATGCTGCTGCTTCCTCCTCTGCCCACAGAGAACAGAGGTGCACCATGGGGCCCCAGGGCTCTGGGGTGGCAGAAAGCAAGAGGTAAAGATGTCCCCAAGCCTCCCAGGAGGGCAGCTGCTCCAGGAATGATGATCTGAGCCCCACCCATGGAGGGACGTTCAGCGTTGATCTGGTGCATTGGTAGGCCCACCCCTGCCCCCAGCCTACTCGGAGCTCCTGGTTCCTGAGCAACAAAATGCCCATGGGCCTTGATGTGTTTCCGTAAAGAGCTGGGGTCTGTGTAACGCTTCAAGCAGCCAACCATCTTACAGCAGTAAGGCTTGTCCACGTAGTGAGTGCGAGTGTGTTTAAAGCGATCGCTGGAGTTGGAATAACGCTTGCTGCAGCCTTCATATGGACAAATGTAGGGTTTCTCTCCTACAGAAAGACACAGAACAGATAGAAGAATGAAGCTGGTAAAATACTGACATGGAAAAACAAGAAGCTGAGATGGTAGAAATGTCACATCAGTCACACTCCATGACAGTTATCACTTTAAAGGACAAACAATCCATACATTAAAAACACGACGGTGGATTAAAATGTCTAATAGGACCACGGTTGTGTCGAGGCTCTGGATATGTCACTAAAAGTTAAGGATTGGCACAAAGGAACCTTCTTCAACCAGTTAATTTCCCTGAAACAATCTTGTTGAACACATTTCGCTTAGAAAAGAAATCTCATTTGAAGAAAATAAAATACAGATATTCAGTGGAGGGGGCACATGCGTGTCTTTCCTTTGGTAGGTTGAGATGAACCATCATTTGCGGAAGTGAAAGTGAAACCTCGCGCTCATTTCGGTTATTTGCTGCCTTACTGGAGTCTACGCTCTGAGTGTTTTTCTAGTTAGTGATAAAACTAGGTTTATGCTGTTTATGGCTAGGGCCTAGGGATATATCCCTGTTATGATCCCTCAAAGTCTTGTAAAAGTCCGTACTGTCTTCCAAAGATAACAGATAGATAACAAAGTTAGGGTTTGTTTTTTAACAGACAGGCTATGGGGTGCCGTTTGTAAAGCAGCTCATGCTAAAAATTACAGCAACATTTTGTCATATTTAGCTGTAAACAGTGATTAAGAAACGGGTGTGAATTTTTGGGGCTCACTTTTTTGCACATTTATAACAATATTTGTCGTCTTAGAGATATTTTAAATAGTTCAATCCAAATATTAAATGTTACACCTAAATGTTAAATATTAAGCCTAAATGCTAAATCTAAATGTTAAATCTAAAACTAAATGTTAAATATAAATATAAATGTTAAATCTAAATCTAAATGTTAAATCTAAATGTTAAATATAAATCTAAATGTTAAATCTAAATATAAATGTTAAATATAAATATAAATATAAATGTTAAATCTAAATATAAATGTTAAATCTAAATATAAATGTTTCGGGTGAAACTAAATATTTAACTAATATGCTAATTCCGCTATGGCCACAACAACCAGCCACTAGGGGGCACACTTTCACTAACTTTGACATCATTTGCTCAGTAAGCGCCTTCTCTTTATGGTTGCTCAGCAACATCAGAAGAGCCGTTCTAGCGGTGATACAACATTTTTCCACTGGGACGATGGCAGCGACAGCAACCCTCACAGGGCTACCACCACAGGCCAGCTCGGTAAGTGTCTATGTGTTTTCTAATTAACGTAGCATTGGATTCGTGTCAAGGCTAATTTAACTAAACTAGCTACGGCAGCTGGTGGAGATGTGCACTAGGGTCACGGCTAACGGAGGCTACTCATGACTCCAAATTAACGGTGTAATAATTATCTTATTGGAGACAAAGGTTCACAAGGATGTCGTTTAATCATAAAGGTGATATTAACATGTCACGAGAAGTTTGCCGGGCAAACAGACCATTAACTTTCATAACGGTGTCTTGGCAGCATCACCCACATAGTCTTCTTATGTTAAATAAAACATTAGCGACCAGCTGGCCTAATTCTAAAGTTCGAGTGCTTCTAAAGAACTTAATGGTCTGTTTGCCCGGCAAACTTCTCGTGACATGTTAATATCACCTTTATGATTAAACGACATCCTTGTTATGTCTCCAATAAGATAATTATTACACCGTTAATTTGGAGTCATGAGTAGCCTCCGTTAGCCGTGACCCTAGTGCACATCTCCACCAGCTGCCGTAGCTAGTTTAGTTAAATTAGCCTTGACACGAATCCAATGCTACGTTAATTAGAAAACACATAGACACTTACCGAGCTGGCCTGTGGTGGTAGCCCTGTGAGGGTTGCTGTCGCTGCCATCGTCCCAGTGGAAAAATGTTGTATCGCCGCTAGAACGGCTCTTCCGATGTTGCTGAGCAACCATAAAGAGAAGGCGCACCTGATGAAGGTGCTTATGCTTAGCATATGCTTCATCCTACTCCTTTTCGGACATGTCATTGTTATTCTTATTATTGTTGTATTGACTATTGTTGTATTGATTATTGTTGCACTTTGCACCTGTTCGAAATAAATCATTCAAATCAAAATCAAGGCTACAGGAAGTAGCTGAAACCAGTCAAGCAGGTAAATGAAGAATGCACCTATCTTAAAAACAACCTAACTTTACAGAGACAGTTATTGTGTTATAGTATGAGGCTTCACCAGGTCATGACCTTTCATTGCTCCCCCAAGGAAAGCCGGAGTTATGTTTTTGCTGGTGTTTATCTGCTTGTTTGTTTGTCCGTTAGCAAGCCTACCACTCATTTGAGTCATTTAGGGGTGGGGGCTGATCTGCCTTGGTGGAATCTGCACTTTCTGAGTGCTGTAATAGTTTGCTTGTCTGTCTGTTACCAAGATGGCTGAAATTTTCAGAAAATGCTCAAATAGTGCCAGACATATGAACAAAAGAGCATTTATTGATTTTAAACTTTTTAGTACCCACTTGGGGGCAATTTAGAAATGGCAAATTGTCCAAAATCAAATCAGTTCTTCTTCTCCATGATATTCATTGTTATAGAAAACATGGAATTTCAAATAGTCACGAAAAAAAATTGTGCCAGGCACCATTTGTTGTTTTTGATTACTTTTGATGGTCTAATAATTTTCCCATGACTGTATTATCTAATTTAATGTGAAAACAAAGTTATTGTAATTATATTTTTTTGACTGTATTTAGATTTTTTGGCTTTTTAAATTGACAGTTATTGGAACAATTTCATACATCATCAAACTGTTCATTTTCTTTCACTTTCTGTCAGACTCACCTGTATGTGAACGGGTGTGAATCTTCAGGTTTTCCAGACGTGAGAAGCTTTTGTTACAGGTCGGACAGTGATGAGGCTTCTCATTAGTGTGTGTCCGGATGTGAATCAGCATTTTGTACCTGTCAGACATCCACACATAATATTTTAATAAGAGCAGTTAAATGATTAAAAGATTTAAACACATTAATCACAGGGTTGCTCTGGATTAATTTTGATGAATCATTTTAATCAAATTTCTCACAAAATGCACGAACAAACACTAAAGATGCGAAGACAAAAACATACAAAACATCCTAAAAATACACAAAAATTCAACAACAAATAAACAAACACAAGCACTCTTCTAAAATACAGAAAAAAACACCAAAAATCTGATAAATGATCTAAAACATATGCAAAAATGTGAATGTATATGAAATTAACATGCTTATTCAACAGTTTCAACAAAACAACTTGAAATAAAACTATAAACAACTGTTCCATTTAATTCCGTAAACATTTTTTTATCAGATTAATCACGACGATGGATTAATCTGCATTAATGTGTTAATTTTGACAGCCCTAAAAACAGATGTTTTAATTTTATTTTAACCCATAAAGACTTTCGTGAGCGAAAGCATCTACTCATTTGGGACGTTCAGAGGCTCCATAGTTACCATGGAAATACATTCATCTTCTACAATAATGATTCACCAGTAAAACCCATGGAGTTTCACAAATGACAGAAGTTATAGACACTTGTTTTTATCTTTAGTCACAAATATCTTTGCTGAGAAAGTCACTTTCTCTTGAGATTTCTCTGTTGTAAAATAATAACCTTTGAATTTAAAAATAACAATAATAATAACAACAACAACCTATGAGTTTTCATGAACATCTATATGATCAGTGAATTAAATTTGGGGTATTACCTGATTTACACTGAAAAATGCAAAATACAGAAGATAATGTTATAATAAATATCGCTAAATCACTTAAGAATAGTTAAACATTTGGGAACTGGTACAAGAGTCGCACTGGGTCTTCATGGGTTAATCTAACATAGCACTATAACATTCCTGAAGGAGCAACAATATGATTAAATAAATAGAAACACATGCATAAAATCATAAGTCTATCTTTATTATTATATTATATTATATATATTATTATAAATTCAATATGTAATAGCATGTAATTCTGATAAGAAATTAATTTAACTGAGCCTATGGCTCTGTTTATACTAACCCGGGTATTTTTGAAAACGCAGACATTTGCCTTCGTTTGTGCCTTTCGTTTATATACAGACTTTTTTCCTCTGAAAACACATATTTATAAAAACTCAGTTTTTGTGTATAAAGACACCAAAACGAACTTTTAGGCTAATTTCAAACCACAGAGAACAGCATCTTACTTCTGGCAAGCATGGATACACTCTGAATAGCAGCATTTCTCTTATTCTTAGAGTTATATTCGAAGTTTGCTTTTCAAAATAAAGCTGATCCAAGTTATAGATCAGTAGAGATGCATCAGGGTTCAGAGGGCAGCAATTGCACATCTTCTTGTGACCAATCAACGACTGCACATTTAACACACCCATGTACCAACACATTCCACACAAACTACTTCCCCATGCTTCACTTTCTTCTGTGTAATGGAACGGGAAGTAGCAGTGTTGATGATTGAGGCTTGATGAGGCTTCTGATTGGCTTGTGTGGAAATGTCGTTCGTCTTGCACGGCCACCGCCAGGCTTGGCATGGTTTAACAGATTTTGACAGTCAATGTAAATGTAATTAAAAATATGCTGCCTTGCGCACAAAGTCTTTTTTTTTTAAACAGTGCTTAAAAAATTGGCATTTCAAAAATATGTTTGTGTAAAGTGTGAAACAAAGTTTTTACATCAGGCTTTTCTTGGGAACCATTAACTGTCTGCCAAGCTAGCCCGCTACACAAGCAAGCAGGAGCAGAATACCATTAACTGTGGAATTAGAATATTAAATATTTTCAGATTTTTCCAGGTTAAATAAACATTGTTTCTTTCAAGGCAAAGACAGCTGTTTTACTTCTTACTTTTGTACTTTATTACAATAAGTTATTGTTTTTTACTTTTCCTTCAATAAAGGAGTTGAATCAGTACTTATGTTTGATACAAGTAGTTGTACTTCTACTTAAGTACTGAGTATGTGAGTACTTTTACCACCTGCTGTTCTTACTGACTTTATCACATGGAGTCAACTTTATATAATATTAACAACACATTTTTAAATCATTTTGATGCACATATTGTTTCCATATGAAGAAAAATTAAAGGTCCTGTATGTAGGATTGTGACCAAAACGGGTCCTGCAACCACACCTCAAAATACAATAGAATGTGATATCTCCTTCCCCTTTCCCCAGACTAAGGGTTGCCAGATCCAGTATGAGCATCTACTACAAGAAACTACCACAGCAAGCAATGACTTTATACCATTTGGCTCAAGGCCTGGTCCACTCTGTGGTTCTGCCCAGGACAAAACACCATGTCCTGGGCCCACTGTCTCACCACTCTGTAAGAGCCAATGAGAGCTGGCATCCATCTTCAAATTATCCATCTCCACGTTTCAAAAACATCTCCTGTACATAGCCTTGATTTTTTTTTCTCTCACTTTACCAGGATGTAAATAGACTTTTTAGGTTTCACATTTATAATCACAAATGTCCTAGAACAATTACCAGTCTAAACAATAGGATACAATGATAATGTCTGTAACATGGTCATAAAAATTTGCTTTAACTCTCAAGTGCAATACTTCATGTGTTTTTAACACTTGGATAACTGTCACTGTGTACCCTATGTACTGCTTTTTTTAATTATATTTTATTGCCTTATTTTTTTTATCTGATACACTCAAGCACTTTGGAGTAGCAACTCAAATTTCATTGTGTATGTGTATACAATGATAATAAGGGTGATTCTGATTGTATGTCCACTCCTGTGCACTAATGTGACTGTATCTGAGTGCTTTCATGAAACTGTCCCAAAAACAGGAAATGAGTGTCGACGTCCAAATAAAATGTAGGCTGATGTTATGAAACAACTTTGGAAGCACTTTGGGTCTTGAAGATCATTTGGTAAATGATTCCAGGTTTGCATTGTGTGTTTACCACCGGCCACTGTACGGGTGTGACGTGGCCTAATCGGAATGCTCCTCTCCTCATCTCTATGTTATGTGTCTCCCTCAAGCCTTATGTGAGACTGACTAAAAAAAAAAAAAAAAAAAAAAAAAAACGTTGTCATATGGTGTCGAAGACCCAAAGTTATTCTGACAGCATTGTTGAATTTCAATATTATATCAGTTGAATATGTGCATTATTACTTTGTTGGGACATACTCATTAATTAAGTTAAGTTAAAATATCAAACTGAAGTTGATAATGTCGAGTTAAATGTTCTCAAGGGTCCAGTCAGGGATCTGTTTATGGCAATATTTAAAAAAAAAAGGGACTATCTGTTCTGTAGAGTTCTTCAAATTGTTTACATGTATTATGGACTAAAAAGAAGGGATGTAGATCCTTTGGTAAATGATTCCAGCTTTGCATTGTGTGTTTACCACCGGCCACCGTACGGGTGTGACGTGGCCCAATTGGAATGGTCCTCTCCTCATCTCTATGTTATGTGTCTAGCTCAAGCCTTATGTCGACGGTTCAATAAATCTCCAGTAACGGTAAACATCGGTATGATCAATGACTCACACAAACAGTGAACTTTTACAGGTCTATTTAAAAAAAAAAAAAGTAAATTACTGAGATAAAGTATTTTTCAGATTTTTTTTTTAGGTTATTTTGAATCAAAAATCTGCATGTAACAAGGTAAAAAGGCAGAGTGTTTCACAAACATGGCTGCTGTTGCAAAATCACTTGTGATGTATTTGTGTTTACATGGGCAGGATCTGCGTGTAACATAAGTGGGCATGATGCATTACAGATCAAATATAGAATGACACTGATATTCATTCAACATGTGTGTCTGATTTTTAATATAGAAATTTGATTAACATTCAAGTGGAGAAGAGGTCAATGAGAAGTTTTACATAAAATACATTCCCTCCTGTTTGTCTGTGATGACTTTATTTGGTGTAATTACATTATCCTGGGGTGTATACTTGCCTGGCATTGAAGCCCCTCCCATTTCTGGCACAGCCTTCCCACTGACAGCAGTACCCAGAATCTTTTTCCGGCTTGACATGGTAGTCATTGATGTGGTCAACCAGGTCCTGCAGAGAGTCAAACAGCAGGTGGCACTAGAAGACACAGAAACACATTCAGATAAGCACACGCTAAACGTGAACTGAAACCACTTTTTTTGCACAAAAGTAGAACAGTAGATTAATTCCTTATTAAATATTCTATTTGTCAACAAACAAAAGAATTTTTTAGGCTATGCAACTACCAAGCTATAAGCCGATAAACTTTCGTCTCTAGCTGCCAGTGCTAAACAAACTGGAAGTAGTGCAGATGACGCCGCGTGACATCACAAGTGTGAGCCTTAGCAAAAACAACAATGGCAAATGATAGCAATTGCAGTTCCAGCGATGAATAAAGCAAGAGTTTTGAAAGTAAAGAGACATTCATGATCTGTGATGACACACAGAAGGATGCAGGACACTCAGGTAAACAAGAAGAGAGTGAGGGAGGCATCGAACCATACAGATTCGAGTCGTTTGTTAACTGTAGTTCCAGATGGATGATAATCATCATCTTCCATCATATCAGTCCTTTTTTTTTTACTACGTTTTTCAGTTCATCACATTTACTGGGCTTTTGGAGACCAAAAAAAATGATGAGACTCATCTTATCTGACAACACCATAAGTTTAATCATATTTAATCCACAAAGCGATTCAAATTGACTGCCTACAAATTTGACCTACTTATTTCCAGGTAGCCTGAACTTTGACCCTTGACATCAGCAGCGGAAGCAGCCGTGGCTCATTTGGTAGAGCAGGTCTTCCAGTAACTGAGGGGTTGATGGTTTGAATCCAGCTCTGTCCTAGTCGGTCCATTGTGTCGTTGGGCAAGACACTTCACCCTCCTTGCCTCCAGTGCTACTCACGCTGGTGTATGAAAGTTTGGTGGTGGTCAGAGGGGCCGTAGACGCACAGTGGTTGCCACGCTTCTGTCAGTCTGCCCTCGAGCAATTGTGTACATATGTAGTTTACCACCACCAGAGGGTGCATGTGAGAGCGAATGAATAATGGGTCACTACTGTGAAGCATTTTGAATGGCCAAACAAGCACTATATAAATCTAATCCATTATTAATCGTGTGGAAACATGGACAACTTAAATAACAACAGCACCGATTCCAGCAACAATTTAAGTGATTTTTCAGTAGAAATAGGAGAAGCAACAGGTGATTCAGTTGAAGAGGAAAATATTCCTTATCCATATCAATATGAGACGACAAGAGTGTTGAAGTGGAGGAAGAACAGCTAAACTATGCAGACATTGACTGGGATCGGACGGCTGCAAAACACAGAATGGTAGGTATACTTATAGCCTATAAACTTACAAACTCCCACAGATTTAATTATGGGTCTTATTCCTACATATTCAGTATAATATGAATTTGACATTATCCATGATGAGTTTTCAAATTATTTATAGTTGTAAAATCATGTCAATGACATTTTAAACCCTGAACACACACATTAAACCCTGAACACACACTACACCATGAACACACACACACACACACACACACACTTTGGCTGCATGTTCATTTCAGTTCACCTTTCAACCCTGAACACACAAATTAAACCCTGAATACACACATGCACAGACAATCCAGGATTTTACTGAATGTCTAAAAAATCCAACTAATTATTTATAAGCAAATATCAATCTTCATATCTTATAGGCTGAATATTCTGTAACTAATAATAATAATAATAATAATAATAATAATAATAATAATAATAAGAGTAATAATAATTATTATAATAAGACTAATACTACTACAAATAAGAATAAGAATAAGAATAAGAATAAGAATAAGAATAAGAATAAGAATAAGAATAAGAATAAGAATAAGAATAAGAATAAGAATAAGAATAATCTGTTTACTTGTATTAAATCCATTTTAATTTATTTACTGTTTCTGAGATAATAGACATATTCTGTCTTTGGAATCATAAAACTTTATCAGTGCCTTTTTCTGTCTTATGCGTTAATATACAAGAAATTAAATGGTGTAAATTGGTGTATTATGAACTTCTTTTCTTATAATAGGCTCATTTGCATATTGTACAAGCATATTTGTCACTATATTTAGTTTTATTTTCACATCCTACTTTTTTCTGGAATGTAAAAAGTATTTTATTCTATTTCAAGTAAGTTGGCTTTTATAATAAAGTTTCTTATTAATAAACTTTAGGATTAATAAAGTTTATGTTCCTTACTGAAAATGCATAACCTTATTACATAGTTGACAAATAAGATAATTAATGTTTTTCTTCAACAATAAAACAAACAGTGAGCAATTGTACAAATATTGGAATACATTTCTTTTTTATTATTCATTCATTCTAGTATCTGACCTTGGTACCTGTGTTGAACGAAAGACTTTCCTGTCAGTATTGGACTATGGTGATACACTTTATATGCATGCACCTTTATATCACCTTAAGAAGCTGGATGCAGTTTATCATTGTGCGCTGTGGTTTGTAACAGGAGCTCCCTCAACAACTCATCACTGTGATCTATACTCTATGGTTAAGTCACCTTCTTTGTATTTAAGACAGAAATTGCACATGTTACTTTTTATTGCTAAGGCATTGCTGTGTAAACTCCCCCATTACATCTGTAATCTTCTCAGTCTTTGCACTTCATCATATAGAATACGTTCCACACAGAAGTTGCTGTTAGAGTCTTCTACCCCTCGTACTGAACTAGGAAAAACTGGCTTTTCTTTTTTTGCTCCATATCTCTGGAATAATTTACAGAATTTATTGACTATGGACTTACTGCCATCATTGGAGATTTTTAGGAATATTATTAATAATGTATACACAGAGGACTGTCATTGTTTTTAAATCTACTCCACATAGCTTTTTATCACTTACTGACTTTTATGTAAGTCTGTCTCCTTTATGTGTCATATTTGTTTATTTCTCCCTGATATGTTTTATTGTGTTGTCTCTATCTGAAACTTATTGTTTGCTGCCATTTTGATCAGGACTCGCTGGAAGAAGACACATTTGGTCTCAATGGGACAATCCTGGATAAATAAATACATTTAAAAAAAAAAAAAAAAAAAAAGACATTAGATGCTAGTGCATTTTAAGGTGACCTGTTTCACAAATCCTAACCCCATGACATAGATATAGAACACTCTACAGTATATCAGCATTTTAGGATGGTTAACCTCAGGTGCCACAGCTGCCATCTTGGTACAAGGTCCCTATGTTTCTCACACTATCAGGGCAGATATTACCAATTGATGATCAGACCAGCAGCGTTACCCCCATAAAAAGATGACACTGATTAAACTGAGACATTCATTCCAATAGACAGGGGTAGTCAATGCAATGTGTTCTCTATCTGTGACCCCATGACATGAAAATAGGGTGACCACCTGCCAATAAGCCCAAGGGGGGACAAAAAGTATGTTTCGGGGGGACAATGTGGGACACCGTCAACCCCACAGGCAGACTCACTGATAGTGGTTTACCCATTTCTAGTTCATACCACCTTACATGGTATATTAATAATGCCCTATTCCCCTAAAGATGATGTACGCTGTATTTTTTTTAAAATAAATATTCAAAATATTTTCAACAATTAACACTTACAATTTACTTTAGCTATTTAATGTCATTTATTTGCCATTACATTTTTTTAAAAACTTTAAATAACTGAGTTTGAGGATTCACTGATATCATAGAGCATCAGGAGGAACAGAAAACCGTCAAAAGTCTCACTTTTCAGTGGATTACCAGTAATTGTCGTGGCTCAACACCACAGGATCAGTGTGTCTCTGTGTGTCTCTGCACGTGCATGTGGTGTCATGACAACAAGTTGACAACAACTTATTCAGCTCTTCAACTGAGGGGTGGGTATGGTGACAGTGGCGTGCTGAACTGGCAAATGATGTTTGTTTGGCTGCCTGGGGCTCGTGGAGATAGAGCGAGCAACTTTTTTTCCCTTTTTAGTAAGCATTGACTATGCGGGACACGGTCTCAGTTTATGGGACGAGTGAATTGAGCTTCAAAGGCTGTATGCGCATGCGCTATGCGATGCGATGATCACCCGACATGAAAATAAACATTTGTAAATGAAGAGACTGAGAGGTTTCCGTCCCACTAGGAAACTCTGTTTAATAGAAAGAAAAAGTATTACAAATGAAGATATATTCCATGTAAATATTTAACGCTGAGTGAATATAAATTAAAAAATAAAATAGACAGACAAAAACAAAGGGAATTTTATCCATAAATTTTGTATACGTTTTAGATATTTTGTAAGCACACAATACAGTTTCACTTAGTTATATTGTTTCCTTTTAATTGTAGTTTTTATTTATTTCAGTGAATGAAAATGATTTAGCAATTTTACTTTTGGTCATTTCCTTTGTTTTTGTTGACGATTATAACCTTGATTATCACCACTAGTTTGTTTGGGTTTTTTTTTTTTTTCAATGCTTGAGGACTTCTGACTAATGAGCAGACTCTACACAGGATACAGTACTGTTTAGAATGACAACACACAGACTGTATCTGCTGGTGGGATGATATTTATTTCTCTAGTTACAGGTCAAATTAAGGGTTTTAATGTACGATTATGTATCAGTTTTAATGTGTGTTCTATGGAGCATAGTTATTCATTATTTCATTATGTCATTATTATGATTTATTTATCGAGATTGATTCCCATTTAGAGTGAGATCTAAATCTAAATATATGCATTTGTTTAGTTTTGATCAAAAATGTTTAATGTTTAGTTTATCTGAGAATGAATGACTCACATCTGCCAAAATTTACTAAATAACTCCAACTTGAACTAATATTAATAACTCACCCTTTAAGTCTGTAATTCATGGCTGTTTTATTGTCAACAGCGCCGCTTAGTGGTTAAAAAAAGAAAACACAGCAGGTTTTTTTATCCAGGCTTCATCTCATTGGTGTCCTGCTATATGTGGTTCATTTATTTAGTCTATTTCCTGACAAAATAGCAAAGTTAAATCTGTGAGAAAAAATGACTTTATAAAAGTTAATGAGACGGATGATGGTTGTTCATGAAAACTACAGTAAGGAATAATTTTATTTTTCTTTCAACAGTTTAATAAGATTTGTGAACCTGCTTTTGACATCATGTTTCAAGTCCCAAGGCGTCGGGGTGAAGTCAGAATGGGGTCATAACTCTTGTATAACTGCAGACAGTTCCTTCTGGGTTTGTACAGGAGGGGGCGCTCTACTGTGTCTGACCCAGCAGTTAAGTGTGACATTTAACCCCTTAATGACTACCATTGTAACAGCTGGACTACATTTCTTTATGTTGTCTTTGTAAATAACTGTTACCCTTTTTTTTCCAGGAAGAACCTAACTTTCAATGCATGTAAATTAATTATCATTATTATATGTAAGAAATATTTAAAACTGTGCAAAATTAAATCAACAGACTTGAGTTTTTATCAGATTTACTCTGAAAAACAACTGTAAATGTTCATAATAAAATGTTATGAGATCATAGAAATAGTCAATTATTTTAAATACATTCAAACATTTTTGTTTTGTTCTTATTTTAAGTTATTTCTAGTCGTTCATCACTGAACTGTATAAAATGCAGATGAACAGTGAAAAAATCAGCAAAACACGACAAAAACCCTCTAGTAGAACACACTAATATAGCACTGCTGCTGTTATGTGCAATTATTTATAAGAATTCAGCACAGAACAACAAAAATCATCTCTCTCTCTCTCACTGTCTGCCTTCTGCTGCTTTAAGCTCCGCCCACTTCGCCCACACGCCCCGGTGCAGTGCAGTTCACACAGTGGTTGCTACACTGTTGTTTACACCCTCTCAAATGGCGGCGCGTGTTACTCGGTGAAGTGACGTCACCACGAAGCTATGTATATTTTTGCCCAATTGTCAGTCCAAGGGGGACTTGCTATGCTCTGGTTTGTTGCTACGGTTACACGCACCTTCATCCAGCGGCAGGTCAGCTGACCTTCCAGCGAAGGCTCAGGAGAAAGTTGCTTTTCTCTGTGTTGTCCGATGAACATAGATGAAGGGAAGCTGTAGCCTCTGGGTGGACTTCCAACAGGTAAATAAAATGGAAGACCGGCTGAAGAAGATCCGCCGTCAACACTGTGATGATGAGGAGCCTCCTGAAAAGACCAGAAGGAAATCAATGAGGACAGAAAAGAAGAAAACTGGAAACACAGACTGCAAAAAAAAAAAAAAACCCCTGAATAAATACAGTAGTTCATTTTCCAATGGATGAGCTGCACTTGTAACTTTAATTTTACTCTGGATTTGAAAACAAAACAAAAAAAACCTGCAGTTTGGTTTGGTACTATTTAGTTTGGTTTGGTACTATTTGGTGCAGAACAACTTACATTTCACTTACAACTACACTAAACATTTAGTAACAGGCAGAATATCTGTAAAATAACACTCACTTCTCTTCAGATATGTCAGGTGGTTCATATTTGTTCATTTCGTTAATCCCATGTGCAATAGTGTATATAGTGTAAATAGTGTATATAGTGTAAATAGTGTATATAGTGTAAATAGTGTAAATAGTGTATATAGTTTAAATAGTATAAATAGTGTATATAGTGTATATAGTGTAAATAGTGTATATAGTGTAAATAGTATAAATAGTGTATATAGTGTAAATAGTGTATATAGTGTAAATAGTGTATATAGTGTAAATAGTGTAAATAGTGTATATAGTGTAAATAGTGTATATAGTGTATATAGTGTAAATAGTGTATATAGTGTAAATAGTGTATATAGTGTAAATAGTGTAAATAGTGTATATAGTGTAAATAGTGTAAATAGTGTAAATAGTGTATATAGTGTATATAGTGTAAATAGTGTAAATAGTGTATATAGTGTAAATAGTGTATATAGTGTAAATAGTGTAAATAGTGTATATAGTGTATATAGTGTATATAGTGTGCATAGAAATTGATAGTTTTTTTTTATATAATTTTTGTTGCTGTGTTGCTCTTGTGTGCTGTTCTATTCTGTGCGTCTGTAAACCTGGAATTTTCCCTAGTGGGGCTAATAAAGGAATATCTCATCTTATCTTATCGTATTTATTCATGTAATTTGCCTTTTTTTTTACATTAAAATCTGCAGTTTTCATTATTTATAGGTAATAATCATCATATTTTACTCTTCTGACCCGAATGGGATCGAATTATTCTGTATGTAGAACCTGAATTAAAATCATTACTCTGGAATGTTGCAACAGCTCCCATTCACTTTGAATGGACATTCCCGGATTTTTTTCCATAACCACCCGCTGCACTGTTAACGCCTACTGCCAATGGCAACAAGTTTTGTCACTTCAGATTTACGGTACTGTATCACTCCACAGGTAGTTCGGCTACTTTTAAAGTAAATATTCACTACATTGTAACGGCTATTTTATCCAATCTGTTAGAGTAGTAGCAGTAATAAGCTGTAATAACCCGTAAAATATCTATCAAAAAATATTACTCTTCGGCCCCACTGGGAAATATTTTTCTGATAGTAACATGTGGGCAATGCATTATCCATTACTTTTTACACTGTTAATATCTTCATTCTTATTCATCCCTTTGGCGGGCCAGGTTTGGCCCCCAGGCCTTTTGGACACCTCAGCTGTAAAAGATCTGTTTTTATGGATGCTCCAAAAAAGACAATTGTGCCAAAAAGAGAAATTTTAGTCACATTTTTTTTTATTTTTTAATTTATCATTTCAACATAGAGGATTTACCATAACATGTGCTACAACTACTGAAGATGTATTGTTATAACACAACCCACTCCCACAGCACAAAGCATTTATCAATTGAATGTAAATATGAATACCACTACTGTGATATAATGATGATATATAATGTAATATCATGTTAGCATCCCTGGTGCTAACAGATTCAAAGACGTGTCCAGATAAACCCATAACAGATAAAGTCTGTGGACAAATTGAAAGCCTCTCACATATTGTTTAATATTAGAAATGATTGTCAAAGGGTGCTTTCTAAGCTAAAAAAAAAAAAGAGATCAAAATGTTCCAAGTGGAGCGATCTAATATCTGTGCTCCAACAAAGGCGTGTGTGTTTGATGTTTCTAGAATTGGATTTCCACAAAGTGACTGAACGGCTGTGTCCAGACGCTGCACAGACAAATTAGATTCACGCACAAACTCCAAATTCAATTCAGTCCTGAGGAAGAAGAACGGAGCGTGTTGAGCCACAATCGGCCCTCACATTATTCTGAGGACACTGTGATCATGACTATGCACACGATTAACTTGTTAAAGATAAACACTTGTACTGTCCAACTTTAAACCTGTACAAAGCTCAGACTAAGGTGGCTTTAACTTTACTTTACTGCAGGTTTGTCTTAGGGTTAATTTAACACAGTTCCATTACTTTGAAATATCCCTTTAAAGGAGTGATATTTTGCTTTTTAAAATGAAATAATATATTTGAAATAATTTTCCTATGGTCTACATAAAGTGTAAATCTTCATTCAAGTCCACAGATAAAATCTTTAACCCTATTTCTGAGTAATGGTAACAGAAAGGTCATTTTGAGCCACTTCATATCTCATAAATATGGAATAAAAAGTCCTAATTAAATGATAAAAAGTCATAAATATGATATAGCATATTTATAAACCGTCACATCTGTTTAATTTGAAAAAGTAACAAGTCTATTCTGAGAATGTGAGGCGTATAAAGTAAATATATTTATGCAAAAATGTAGGGAGGAAAAGTACAGCCAGTACTGCCAGAAAAATAAATACTCAAATAAAGTAGAGATACTTAAGTACAGTAATGAAGTACTTATACTTACCGTAGTTCCTTCCCACTTGTGTGTTCTAATATCAGATTTAACCAGTAAGAGACTCTTGTAATCTCTTGGTTTAACAATATAAAGTAAAAATACAATATTTAAAAGACAATACAATTAAATGTTCACTGACTGATACTAATGCATTTAGTAATAAGACCAATTTTATATTTTCACATGTGTAATGGGAGATATTATTGATTGAATTATATGTAGTTTAGAGTTTAATATATTATATACTGTATAGTTTCTAATATTTGCATTTATTTCTGGCAGGATGGTTGTGCAATGGTGATACAACCAATGTAAAGGTGCTATGACTAACTATTCCTTGTTTTCTATTTTAATGTGATGAATAACCAATGAAGGAAATATATTTGGTTATGAATCTGACACTGAAAATAAGGAGGAGACGAGACCAGATGAGACTTTGCTTCATTCTGTCTCTTCTCAAACTGTGTTTATGAGTTCCTTCATATGTAGACTTAGGTTGAATTTATTGTAATGTTTGCTTTTTCTGTGATTAATGACCATTGACGGGTGCAGATGTAATTGACTTCTTGATTTTATAATTGTTTTAAAATTATTTCAATTTGAGACAAATAATCAAAATAAAGTCTACTATTTTAAAAAAAAAAATGTTTTTGTTGTTTGTAATAGACACAACTTGGTTGAAATGTGTTATTTTTCTCTATGTTTTTTTTTTTTTTTTTAAGTCCATTATGGTCTCTCGGTGGTTAGACTTTTATTTGTGTTTTAAGAAAGACAAGCCAAGCAAAATGTGTACACCGCAGTGGCAGATTTTTTTGTTTAATACAAGACAATCTGGTTACATTTAGGAATATTTGCCTTCTTTCTTGTGGGGATATTTTTTTTTCCAAATCTCAACTCCTGTTCCAGTCTTTGTTTTTTGATTTCATGTTGAGCTGATTATTTGTTCTGACTCTCTCTCTCTCATGACCAGACGTATTCAACTAAACTCGCGTCGTCTTGAAACTGACAGACTCACCCGTGAGAAGAGATGAGGCTGGGGGCTGCTGCTGCTGTGAGAGGATTCCGGAGGTGAGGAGGGCGAGGGGAGGGAGGGGGAAGAAGGAGACAGGGAGAGGGAGGAGGTATGGCGGCAGGTGGGGGACAAGCTGAGGTCCATGGCTGGTGGAGTGAAGCAAGACCTGTGTCGATCCTGGGTGGAAGACTGGGATTCTGCAGAGGAGGAAGCAAACAGCTCGTTTACATGCACAGTAACAGTAACATAGCACCCCCCCCCCACACACACACACACACACCCCCTCGGAGGTTATGTGGATCAGCAGTATCTAATCACTACCATCTATTTTGGGAATGTCCAAAAATCAAGTCATTTTAGAAGAACATCCATAATTGTTTCTAGTCTATATTTAAGACCACAATTCCACTTGATGTTTTAACATTGTATATGGGAGTCATGATGCAGCAGCACGACTTATTATAGTGGAGAAAAAAAAGCACTCACAAGGAAGTGGCTAAAACATTTTTTCTCTAATTTAGTGTATGTTTCATTTGAAAGCTGATCTGCAGTTAGATTATCATGATATTCAGAGGTGGTAAAAGTACTCACATGCTGTACTTAGGTAGAAGTACAGCTACTTGTATGAAAAAAATACTCTGGTAAAAGTAGAAGTACTGATTCAACTTCCTTAAGTGAAAGTAAAAAAAAGTACAATTCTCAATTGTAATAAAGTAAAAAGTAAAACAGGGGGTTTTTTTTGTCTTGTTTTGACATGAATGAAACAATACTTACTGAATCACACAATATTATAAAAGAATCCAAAAATAAAACATTTAATAGTGAGTTATACTTTGTACATAATGTGTTTGATCAGATCACGGTTACTTATTTTTATGGATATGGATGGGACATTCAGGAAAAAAAGGGGGAAAAAAAGTCACAATTGAGATAAAAATTCATAAATATGAGATTTTTAAAAATCTTTATTTATGAGATAAAAAGTGGAAACTGTGAGATAAAAAAAAGTCCAAAATATGAGATAAGAAATGCACAATTATGAGGAAAAATAGTCAAAATTATGAGATAAAAAGGCCCAGTTTCTCTCCACTGATTTTCATACTGTCACATTTGTCTAGTTTGGGAAAAGTAATGAGTCTATTCTGAGAATGTAAAGAGTATAAAGTACAGATATTTATTGAAAAAGGTAGGAAATAAAAGTAAAAAATTGACAGAAAAAAATACTCAAGGAAAGTACAGATACCTGAAAAATCTACTTAAGTACATTAATGAAGTACTTTTAATTAGTTATTTTACACCTCAGATCATATTCCAGGTCTGTTTGTAAAAAATGTTTTAGAATTCAGATATAATAAAGACATCACTGTGTAGTGCAGGGGTGTCAAACTCATTTTAGTTCAGGGGGCACATTCAGTCTAATATGGTATAAAGTGGGCCAGACCCCAGTAAAATAATAGAAATAATAGGATAATAAAAATGTATAACTAATGAAAAATTCTAAGTTTTCTCTATGTTTTTGGGCAAAAAGGGTAAAATTCCCCGAATGAAAATGTTTAAATCTACGAACTGTACTTGAACATAAAATGAACAAATATTAACAATCTGAAAATTAAGTGACACATTAACAATAATGCACTTTAGTTTATCATTTATACATTTGCATCACTACTTTAACATGACAGTGGATTTACAAATAAACACAACATTTAGTAACATTCAGAATATTGGTCCACATACATTTCAGGGTAACAAGCTAGTCTTTTTTATTTGTTCCCTTTTTTTAACACTAAAACAATGAACAAAATTTGCATATTTCATAATTTATTGTTTATTATGAGTATGGTCTCATCCATTATAGATTGAATTGATGTCAAATTACTTAACTTCCTTAATTGCTAATATCTTCTGTGTAATTTTTGCATTTCACAAATTTAACCTAGGGGCCAGAATGGACCCATTGGCGGCCCGATTTTGGCCCCCAGGCCGCATGTTTAACACCTCTGGTCTAGTGGATCAGAGGCTTAATACAAACTCCGCATCGCATCCCCCCTATGCCTGTGATCCACCAGACAGTGATGCGAACTCTGTGCCGCAGCAGTCTTTCCCAACACTACCCTCCCCACAGACGCTAGGTGGGCTTGTGGGTGTTCCCGAGACGTTTGGTGTGGGCGGTAATAACTACGATATCAGTGCCGTTCATGCAATATTTTGGACACAAAACAACTCCTGCACTGCAACTGCACTTTTCCTGTACACAGCAGTTGTTTTTCTAAAGGTTGTAATTTAAACAAACGAACAACTAGCCTACTGACCATCATTCCCAACAATCTGTTACTTTCTTCCACGCTTCATTACATTGTCCCTGTAGGATTCTAAAGATATGTCGTAAAGACAAGGAAAGCTGCTGGACACTACAATTATTAATTTCTCATCCCCCATGATTGTCGAGTGGGGAATATGCAAATGCAATGTTGTGGACACTGCGTACTATTGGCTACTCGCCTCGCAATGTGCTCACGGTCAACGGTTTCATTTGCATTAAGTTGGGCCCTGCTCAACTTTTTGGATGCGCCACAACGGCTACTCTCGCCACGCTGCATACCCACAATGCTTTGCGGGAGTGGAATGTGCTTCTCATAGAAATGAATAGGGGTGGTGCGATGTGGCGTTTGCATCGTTGTCTAGTGGATCACGGGCGTAATCATTTCTATGAGAAGTGGATTCCACTCCCACAAAGTATTCTGGGTACGTGTCATGGCGAGAGTAGCCGTTGCGGCGAGTCCAGAAAGTTGAGCAGAGCCCAACTTTGTGCAAATTAATCCCCCACTCGACGATCATGGCGGATGAGAAATTAATAATTGCAGTGTCCAGCAGCTTTCCTTGTCTTTACGACTTATCTTTAGAATCCTACAGGGACAGTGTAATGAACCATGAACCATGGTGCCTGTACTGTGTGTATATAGGGAGCCTAAGTGACGCAATTCTATTTCCGGTCGATTTCCCGGGCCATTGTACCTAAGTGCCATAAAAAAATGAACGCGAGTCAATGGAGGGATAAAAGTTATTTTCTGGTCCCGTTTGAAATGTGCTCCAGTTTTCACATATGATGTCTATGAATTTTAAAGATACATTTTCACATTGAGAAAGCACTCACTTTGGACAGGCATCAAAAGTTACGTTAGGTTTTATGTGAGAGTAAGTAATGGACTACAGCATTCGTCTCACAAATATTACGTCACCACCAAGCTTCACCATCAAACTCTTTGAAAATGGCTGTGACTTTGGCGAGCTTCACCTCCTTCTTTCAGGACGAAGGCAAGAGCATCAAACGTGGAGAAAACCACTTTAAATCAGGGCATGTGGAAAGTGGCAGCTACTCCGGGTTAGGGAAAGATTCTGCTGTGACATCAGCTATGCGACGTCTGATATGTAGTCCAAACAGAGTCCAAATAATTACATATTTTTACACGCTAATGAATCACAAAACACGTATCAAAGAAACTCCAAACGCACATCATTGGTTATGATTTTAATTGAAGTACAGCAAATGTGTGATTCAGGACATAAAGTAAAGTGGACCAGAAAATAATTATTTTCTCCTCATCCACTCTCATGTTAAATTTTTCCGAACTTAGGCCCAGTGGACTGACCGGAAGGGGCGGAGACTTAGGCTCCCTATATCATTCCATTGAGGCCAGATTGAACTTAACTGAAAATGACAATTCATATTGAACTGGTTGAATGGACTAGAGCTGAAACTTGTGCAAATTTTGGAGTAAGAATAATGAAAAAGGGAAAACTAGCAAAATATGTCATCTCATTTTTTTAACCCACTTTATCCTCACTAGGGTCCCTGCAGTCGCATGGAGCCACTGAAGGGTGAAGGCGGGGTACACCCTGGACAAGTCTCCAGTTCATCTCAGGGCTGAACATATATGTGACTGCTCAGCACGAAACCAGGCATAAGTCGCGCTGACTCGTTCAGAGCTACAGCCAAATTTAGGCTGGAAGGCAAATTTCTTATTTGTGTTTACACCTTATCAAAAAACGGTACCTTAACACCTCTATTTTCAGTTCCTGTGGTCATTACATTGAAATCCAATCAATAAAGGTGTTTATTGAGTCAATTATTTAAGCGGTGACAAAAGTTTAAGGATTGCTGAGCAAAGACAAAGACGACTTCCACCTCTTTTTGCCGAACAAACCGATCTCCGTTCCGTTGGTAAACACCCAAGTGTTTGGTACGAGGTAAAAGCCTATATTGAATGCTCTTGTCAAATGGCGTAAGCCAAATGATTATAATACGTCACACTTCTGTCCTATTACTATAATATATAAAACTTCTGTGACATGTCCATCAGAGTGTCCTTTAACATCTGTGAAAAATTTGTGTCAATCGGATACAAATTATTATGCGTTGCTAAGGACTTCCTACCCCAAAACAATCCAAAACTTTGACGGACAATTTTAAAAAAATGCGAATTGCAAAATATGTCCAAATGTGGATATTAAAATGACCATAACTTTGGTTCTACTTGTGATAGAAACATAATTTTTTCACCATCTTAAACCTTAGTTTCCACTCTACCAATCTACACAGATAACTCAGTTTTGATTTCCAGACACTTATGCCTGGTTTCGTGGTGGTGGGTCACAAATAGACAAACAATCACTCTCACATTCACACCTATGGGTAATTTAGATTAACCAATTAACCTATCAGTGCATGTGTTTGGATGGTGGGAGGAAACTGGAGTACCTGGAGAAAACCCACGCAGTCATGAGGAGAACATACAAACTCCACACAGAAAGGTCTCAGGACCTTCGAGTGCTACTCAGCTTTAAAACAAAGCAGAATGCATTTTATTACTAAGACCTGTTTTGTTGTTTATTTATATATTGGATTTTAGTCTTGGATTGATTGTCTCTTGCCTTTTAGAAATTTTCTATCCTGTTCAGCGAGCACTGTGAATCCCTGCCATGTTTGTTTGTTTGTTTGTTTGTTTGTTTTTAGTGTTGTTTTTAATGTCCTGTGTATGTGAGAGATGCCATTTCCTGCCCGACTGCAGAACAACTCTATCTTCGGGTACAAATAAAGTAACTTTGAACCTTAACAAAATATAATAAATGTTTTAAAAAAGGGTGATTAAAGTTCCTAGTTTAAGAACAGTTGTCTTTGTTTTGCTTTTGTTTTAAACACAGAACTGATATGGATGTGTGTATGTTAAATGACATGCTTTTCCAGTGATAATTTTGACATGATATACTAATGTGATCCGTTGTCTGTTGTAAAATGTCTTTGCAAATGAAAGAAATAAGATTATTTTAAAAACCCATGAGAGCTGATGCTGTCTGTCTGAGATCCAGCATATTAAAAATAAGTGCTATACATTTGAACACCTGCTGGGTAAGTATAGAACTATGAAGTCCAGTCACCATCACTGGGACCTTTTTAGTGTCATGCTGCTCTTGTTATGAGCTACACTGACAAATCTTTATGTGGGTTTGAGGTCAGAAAAGAACTGGCATTCATAAAGCTGCAAATATTAAGTTACCAGGAGAATTGGGACTGAAAATCCCCCCTATTAAGCTATTAAATTATAGGAATGAAGTATAAGAGTGAGAGTCTTAATTAGTTCAACATGGCATCAGAGGCTCCTGGAAGAAGGGTTAGAATGGAAAGGAGTTGGTTTCATATGTGTTGAGGAGAAGTTGTGTTTCTTACCTGGGGAGGAAGGCGGGGAGGGAAACGTTGTGCATAGTAGACGAGGTCGTATAGCACCGAGGGGGGGGCAGATAGAGGAAGGACATGCCCTCTTTCCTAACCTCACAGTACCTTCTGCCCGGCCCGAGGGAAGCTTCAAGTCCAGCGGTTCGTCCAATGACAGCATGGCTTCTGCTCACGTCTACAGAGGAAGAAGCAACAAAATAAAGGCATTATTTTCTATCAAGTCCAACCAGGGGTGTTCCTAGGGTCTGTTGGGGCTCCAAGCAAAAAAAATAAAAAAAACTTTTTTTTTTTTTTTTGGGAGACATTTGAAAAGAGAAGTGAAAAAGTAGATGAATTAAGTTCAACACATGTCCCTGAAAGACACACAACTACACTTACATAACTACACACAAAACAACACAACTACACACACATACATATTCAAACACATACACACTGCAAAAACACTAACACATGCACACACACACACACACGTATATATACACTTACCAACACACACACACAACTACACTACCACACAAAATAGCTACACACACATATATACACTTGCCAACACACACACACACATAACTATACAAACACACATCTACTGTACACACACACAACTACACTAACACACAACATAACTACACACTTATATCCACCTACCAACACACACACACACACACACACACACACACACACACACACACACACACACACACATATAACTACACAAACACACAACTACACTAACACACAACATATATACACTTACCAACACACACACAACTACACAGACACACATCTACACACACACACACACAACTACACTAACATACAACATAACTACACACACATTTATACACATACCAACACACACACACACACACACACACATAGCTCTAGGGGCCCCCTAGTGGGCGGGGCTCCAAGCAGCTGCCTGGTTTGCCTGTGCTCAAGGCCCACCCCTAAGTCCAACTCAATGGCTGCCATCAAGAATTCAACATAAAACGCTGCCATTTCTAGCATGTGATTTCCAAGAGCTGAATGAAATGAAGGGATCTAATGGAATGCAGACTTCATGTGGAAAGTACATCTACACCATCTGTGGATCTGAAAGTGGAGTTTTATATAACGCACCCATTTAAATTATATTAAAGCTTAAAGTTATGCATAATTTAAGGCTTTCTGCTTTGAGCAGTGGGTGCCGTCCATGTCCTCTGTGCTTTGCTTTAGTTGTGGTTCAGATGTTAAACTAACAAGACCTTCTGAGGGTTTTGTCACGGAACATCTTGACCAAATATAAGCACTTCTGTTTCCAAAAAATCATATAAGATGACAACATCTACTGTATGATTCAGGAGGCTTCAGCACAGCCATCTTCTAGTTGTGGAAAAAGAAATGCAGAAAATCAACATCATACATGATGTTGAAAATGACAAAAATGGATCAAGGAAAAAAAATTCTGTACCCCAGTGTAAAAGATGTATTCTAGTTGCACAGAAACTTTGATTTTCTTTAAAGTTTCTACAGGAAATATATTCAGATAATCATATACCTTCATGTTGTAAATCAGCATCCAAAAGCATTTGTTAATCTAAAATGTTTAATACCCTTTTAAATAACTGAAGGCTGAATGAAACTGGTGTGGGAATCGAACCCAACACCTTATTGCTGTGGGGCATGAGTGATACTGTATTTATTTATTTATTTTTCATCTTTATTGAAAGTGTCAAATCAAATTTTGCATATGAAGATGAAAAAGTCTTACATAAATTCCTCCCCTTTACTTTCACCACCAATCAATCCATATATTTTATTTGATCTTTACATTTAGTATCTTTCATTGTAACATAATATTGTCAATTTTGTTATGAATGGGTTAGATTTGATCAGTTTTACTTCCTCCAACTCCCTTTAAAATGTGTTATACATTTGTATGACAAATATGACTGCTGTCCTTTATTTATTTCTGTTTATTTTCTATGTTTGTTTGTTTTTCTTTACTCTGTAACACATCAAAATAAATTAAACTAAAAACTAAACTAAAAGCTGTTTCCTTCAGTGACTGCGGTTTGTTTATAGATGCTTCTATGAAACTGGTTCTAAAAACAGGTCAGAAGAATTAAAAATTCAAACCAGATGTAGACTAATGTAATGAAGGAAGTGTGGAAGCAGTTTTAGTTTATATTTTATTTTATTTATTTGAACAGGTTAAAAGAAAAAAATAAACTAGAAAAGCACTCGGAGCGTGCAGACCTCCGCCAAGGTAGAGTTTGGACATGTTCAAATAAATGTGGGTTAAAACCAATGCAGATTGATTTCAGTCCTTTTCTTTTTTCCTTTATTTAATAAATAACATAAACACAATTTTTAAATATAATTTTTGATGTCATAACTTTTCAATTCGTATTCTGACAAATATACATACAACACATTAGAAATACAAATTGACTCATTTTGGCTCAACTACAACCAAAGACGCATGCATATCCAAATATGCACAGATTACTTTCTTGCAAATACACTTAATTTTGTCCCAAAAATCGCTCCATACATTAGGATCATCATATTTAACACAGTGTCTTTATTTATAATGGTGTAAGTTTCTGGAGTTAAGATGGATTATATTAATAAGTGAGGTCAATTATGGGGAATAAGTTAATTCATATATTTGTTAAAAATAAGTTAATGTATTTGTTAAAAATATATTGGCAGTGTTCACCAAATAGACTGTTTACATTTATATTTAAAGAATTATAACTGACACATTTAATATTTCTCATTTGTTATATGTGGGGATTTTATGTATTTATTTATTTAGGACAAGACACATAAAAACATTGACCTACACAAAAGAGGTAATATGTTTGTGCCAGGTTATATTACCTGTCAAATCTGTCTTTCTGGATCACATTTGCCAATCGAGTAGCTGCTGGCTCCTGATTGGCTGGTTGAGTCATGTGAGTGGATGTTTTCAGGAAGTGTTGTGAAGCTAACTACGTGTGCCAAGTAAAGCACTGTTCTAGAAGAAAACTGTCTCCATCCTGCAGTCTGACTTTATGAAGAGTAAACCATACACCAGGGCTGCATGATATTAGAAATAACTGACATTGTGATTTTTTTAAATGAAAAAAAAAAAAAATACTCGATAGTTTGGAACAGCTGTGTGGCGCCGACGCAAACGGTCAAACAGTTTAGCGGTTGGTAGAGAACGTACATTTCACTGTCATCTTTCCTAAATATAAAATGAATAATTAAAAATAAATACAAGAAATAGACATAAAAAATTTTTAGAAATAAAATTAAATAAATACATAACAAAGACAATAAAAATGTAAAATAAATACTTAAAAAATTAAAGAGAAATAAATAAATAAAATACAAATAGAAAATAATGAATAATATAATAAAAATTACAGGACCTGCGATGTGACTATTGTGCACATGTACGTTGCAACATTAATACTAAATTTATTTTGCAGCTCTACCATAAACCATCACATTACATTTGTATATAAGACCATTTACACCCCTCATACAGGGTGTACCCCGCCTTCACCTATTGTAGCTAGATTAGGCCCCCACAGACCCCCGTGACCCTAGTGAGGATTAAGTGGGTTCAGATGATGAGACAAGACCATTTACACCCATGTTTTCAGATCAAATGCACTGACACCTAGGTAGAATTTCCTGTCCCAATTTCAGTCCTATTTTTGGACCCAATATTAGGATGACTCAGAGTATGAATATATATTTTTTTGCATTCACCTGAGGTCATCATACGGTACAATCCTCTGAGGAAATAGGTCTAAAAATGCCAGGTACCAAAATTAACAGTTTAACTTCTGAGATTTTAGCAAGTTTACAGTAAAACAAATAAAATAAGCAACAAAATTAACCAAAACTGCCAAAGTGATCAGTAAAATGTACAAAAATGAATATTAAACAAACAAAATAATATGTAATATGAACAAAGTAAGACACTAACAGAACACAATTGAAGAAAAATAATAAAATAAATCAACAAAACCTAGAAAAAAAAGCAACAGCATCAACAGAAACTAATAAATATTCACAAAACAACACAAAAAAAAGGTTAAAAAGTAAAAAAAATTAAATAAATGACCAGTGTTGTAATTTGGTTCCAGTAGTTTTAGTTTGAGCTTTTTCTTTTCCTAAATCAGTTTGCTTTTCGACACCTGTACGTCAGTTCCATGAACAAAATTATGAGTAAAATAACAAAAAAAAAACTTGAATTATTCAGAATTTTTAAACTAAACCATCCATTCAGAACACGTCAACACTGACGCATCAGGGGTTAAAGGTTTAACCCAGTTTTCATTTACAATAACAAATAAGAGGTGTTTGCATAATGATTAATGAAGCCTTTTGCTTTGCCAACATTTTTCAATCACATCATAACTGATTACAGACCTACTTAAGTGGCATCAGAAACAGTTTATTAAATTCATATGTCCTTCAGAGTTACGTCCAAGTATCCAAAGCCCACCCTGTTAACTCCAGTCCAGTTCTGTATTTTGACTTTCAGTTTGCTGCTCCATTCGTAAAAGCAAACCTCTGACAATGATTATAACATGCTTTGTTATTGTGAGCCTGAAACATTTCTGTGGTGTGGCCTCGCTGAGGGGTTTATCAAGAATTTGCAGTAGTTTTCCACACGTAGAAATCAGTCACTGCGGGTGAAGCACAGAAAAAAAAAAAAGCTGGTTCGGTTCATGACTCAACCAGTACATGTTAGACTGAATGACTCAAGACTCAGATATCTCCTTCAAAGAAATAAATCTCAGAAGAGGAAACCAAATGGGAAAAAAAACATGCTCTGAGTTGACCCAACCTGTGAGGAAATGGTTCCCAGCTGCCAGGAAAAGTGGATAGAACGTCCACATCTGTCACGCAGTGTTCACACCTGCTCGGCACGTCTTCATTTGTTAGTTACAAATACCTGCTCTGTGTCTGTTTTTTGACATGTACTTTAAAAAAAAAAACAAAGCAAAAACATGAAAATACAAATATCCACAGATGTTACAGATGCTTGAGGAAACAATCCAGCTGACACCACAACACTAAAGGAACATGCTCTTCTGAACCACTGTATCCTCCAGAGCTATGGTTCTTAACCCCGGTTCTCAAGGCCCACTATACTGCATGTTTCAGATGTTTCCTTCTTCCAGCACACCTGATGGTCATTATCAGTCTTCTACAGAGCTGGATGATAGGCTGATCATGTTATTTAGGTGTGTTGAAAGAGGGAAACATCAAAAAGAGGGGTGTCCAAATCCAGTCCTTGAGGGCCGGTATCCTGCCTGTTTTAGATGTGTCCGTCTTCTACCACACCTGGTTCAATGAATGATTGAATTGAATTGAATGCCTTTAGTGCAGGGGTCTCAAACTCTGGTCCTCGAGGGCCGGTGTACTGCATGTTTTAGATATTTCCCTCTTTGACATGATTCAGTTTAACCTGAGACTTTAACAGTTCCACATAATGGACATATATGGAAAAATTTGAAAACAAAAACAAAAAAGGAATTGTTAGATAATTTTTACATCATTAACAAGTTCTACAGAGAATGATGAGCTGATTATTAACTCTTAAGTGTCAGAACTGATGTATTCTGAATGAATGGTTTAGTTTAAATATTCAAAAAAAGAATAATTTGTTTTTTTTAAAGTCCAAATTAAAACTACTGGGACCAAATTTCAATAATAGTTCTCTTTTTTTGGTAATTTTTCCATGTTAATTATAATTTTGCAAATATTTATTCGTACTATTGGTTAATTTTGTTGAAATTTTTTACATTTTGTTTTTATTTAATTATTTTTCCTTTAATTTTGCTCCATTTTTGTCTTACTTTGTTCATGTTACAAATTATTTTGTTGGTTTATTCTTCATTTTTGTTCATTTTATTGATAACTTTGGCTGTTTTTTTTTTGTTAATTTTGTTGCTTTGTGTAATAGTTTTTTTTATGTGGAACTGCTAAAGTCTCAGGAGTGAAAGGGTTAACTGAATCATGGGAAAGAGGGAAATATCTAAAACATGCAGGAAACCAGCCCTCGAGGACCGGAGTTTGAGACCCCTGCTTTAGTGTCATATAGTGCATATAAAATACAATGACATTGAATGCTACTCCAGTAAAGTGCTTAAGTCACACATGCATCACATTACACACTTAGTAATATAAGAAATATACTCGTAACAATGTTAAAAAGGTAGAAATAAAAATACTAACATGCAAAATGTAAATACTAAAATACAAAACACAGCAATGCATATGATCAGCTCATCATAAAGCTATGTCTGATCATGATGTAATAGCGTCCAGGTGTGATGGAAGAGAGAAATATCTAAAACATGCAGGATACTGGACCTCGACGACTGGATTTGGACACCCCTGTTCTAAAACATGCAGGATAGTGGGCCTAAGGCACCAGGGTTAAACACCATTCGCTCCAGAGGGTCACAAGGGCCTGGAGTCCATCCCAGCTACAGTCAGTACATTCCCATGCATTTAGACAAATCTGTCTTATTGCCTCAGTCCAGCTAATATCGAAGTTTTAAAAGCCATATATATATATATATATCTTAAACAGATTATAGTTGAATCAAACTGCAGTTTTTATGATTAGAATATTCATGCAAGATAATGTGGTTCAAAGTAAAGCTCTTCCTGTCAGTACTGTATATGCTAATCATGGGTACAGTAGCTTAACTACAGTGTTGTATAATTGTATAATTACTGTATATATATATATATATATATATATATATATATATATATATATATATATATACTGTATAATTTTTTTTTAGAAAGTATCAGCTTCAGACATTAAATCTTACATATTTTAATAAGATGAATCAAAAAAACAAATGACAAAAGTACTGGTTAACTCATGTTTTTAATATATATGAAGGTGTGTTAGTCCACATATATAGTGGTATACAGGGTGCAGATATTACATGTCTCTGTATCGTCATCTGAACCCGCTTTATCCTCACTAGGGTCACTGGGGGCCTAATCCAGCTATAATGGGTGAAGACCGGGTAACACCCTGTGTATGAGTCTCCAGTTCATTTTAGGGCTGAACATATATAGACGAACAATCACACCTATGGAGAATTTAGATTAACCAATTAACCAATCAGTGCATGTGTTTGGATGGTGGGAGGAAACCCATGCAGACACAGCCAGAACCACTGCACCAACATGCTGCCTGCTGTTACATCTTCTTCAGTGTTTTTTCACATCACAATATATATCACAGGATTTTAAAAAATCACATTGTCCATTTGTTTCCAATATTGTGTAGCCATAACAGGGAGAACATAAAAAACTCCACACAGAAAGGTCGGAATTGAATTCAGGACCTTCTTGCTGTGACTTAGAGACTTAGAGATATGTTGTTTGAGCATTGACATTGATGTAATAATGTATGTGTGTGGTATAGTCACATGACAGGTCCTGTAATGTAGGAGATGAATGAACTCATCTCATTTCAATAGAACCTGACACACACTGAGCACATCACTATCATTCTGAACCAGTTTGGAGTGAGTCACTGGTAACAAGACTGAATGAAAAATGAGCAACAATAGAAAATTACCCAAAAGCAAGACTTGGTGACAGAAAGAAAAGAAACATTGGTTATGTGGAATTATTTCTTTTTCTTTCTTTCTTTCTTTCTTTCTTTCTTTCTTTCTTTCTTTCTTTCTTTCTTTCTTTCTTTCTTTCTTTCTTTCTTTCTTTCTGTTAATTTTTTTTCTTTTCATATATTTCTTTTTTTGTTTTTTAATGTTTTATTTTATTTATTTATTTATTTTTATCTTTAATTTTATTTAATTACTACAAGAAAGATGATACTGAAACATATGTTCTGTGTTGACCACTAATGTGTTTGACACCACACAGCTGTTATATACTCCTGAGGATTTTATTCAGATCGCAATATATATCTCAGGGTTAAAAAAAAAATCACAATGTCTATTTCTTTCTAATGTCATGCAGCCCTACAGTGACTGTCCCGCTCACTAAAATAAGAGGATAGAAAGGAAAAAAGAAAGAAAAAGGGAGAAAAAAAATCCTTTGTCCTCCAGTGGACGTCTATAAGTCTATTGTTCAAGTGTAATGTGTCCATAGTAGCGGCTCTCTCAACTGGTGGGTTATGACCCAAAAGTGGGTCGTAAACTCATTCTGAATGGGTCACAGAATGAAAAAGCTTCTTCCTCATTTGGCACAAACACAAAAATGAACTAATTAGACATTTGTGCCAAAGGTCAAAGGTCAATATTGTTGTGACCTTACAATACAACAACTCCTATGTGCTTATGAGTGGCTGAACTGCATGGCCTGATTATTAAACTTGTTTAATACTGATAAGAAATCGTGATAATTGAGCCCCAATTTCTGACTCTGAACACAAAACTGAAAATAAAATATTTTAATAATGGCCTAATGTACAACCCAGTACTGTAGTGAGCTCATTTACATGCACACTAATACTCTGATCATTATCATATTATTCCAGTGAAAATAGTATAATCTGGCATATTTTATCAGATAAGTGCTAATGTGACTAAAAGAAATCAGATAAATATGTGTGGAGTTCTCTCCAAAACTCTGATGTTTTCATGCACATTTACAGGTTAATCTGATTTATTTTGTTCATTTACATGTGTGCATAGGTGTGTGCAGGGGAAAAAAATAATACCTGATACAGAATAAAAATGATGAATATGACCTGCAGAGCATTAGCTGCATAGTGATGTTTAAATATATATATATATATATATATATATATATATATATATATATATATATATATATATATATATATATATATATCTTCCATCATCATGATTAATCCGATTTTTTTTAAATGTAATACAATACATATTTCTGCATATGTTTTGGATATTTTATGACATTCTTTCTGTGTTTTTCCCCCTCTGTCTAAGAAGGATTTATGAATGTGCTTTAGATTTTTCATCACTTTGTGTTCGGGTTTTTTATTTGTGACTTTTAATGGATTTCAACATGGGTTTTTTTCCCCATTTTTTGTGTTTCTAAGTTTATTTTATGTATTTAATGGGAAATTTGAGTACAAAACCCCCAAGACAAAACAGTCGACCAGCATAAAGTGTTTTAATCATGAATAATCAAAATTAATCCAAAGCAAGCCTGTGTTTAATGTGATTAAAAATTGTAATCGTTTCACAGCCCTAAAAAAGTAATCATTAAATTAAGTGGAGATAATTAATTTCACTATAGCACATACAATACATAAATATTTTTGGTATTTTGCGACAATAAACATTACAGGGTTAAAGTAAATGGATAAATGTAAATGCCTGCATGACATTTGTGTAGGAGTTTTATATAACAACTGGCTTTCAGATACCACGAATGATGGCTGTTGTTTTCAATGGAAAGCTGCTCACTAAAATAAAGGGAGGAAAGTTTATGGCGTCCATGTTATTTCCATGTTATGGATCCAAGAGCTGCTGTGCACATGTGCATTTGGTGACATCATGGATTTTACATTTGATTCTTCGGCTGTTTAAATATGTTTAGACCATTTAAATTTCCATGATATAAAAACTGATAAAGAGAGTCATTTCAGACCTTTTTGTAATCATAAATGTCATTTCAGCAGTTTAACATATGTCTGTTTCATTATTTTCAGCTCTAATGTATTTTTTGTTGCAGCACCATGAGTGGAAACTAGTGGAATATAGAGTCAGAGTCCTGCCCTTTGTAGTCTGTTCATGAGGTCTGACTTTGGGAAAATATCTATGGTTTTCAATTGTGATTGAATTATTTGCTCCCATTTACACATGATATTGGTGAATTTCAAAGTTTCTTTGATGAGTCAAGAAAGTTACACTTTGTAGGAAATGGTAAAAAAAAAACACTTCAAAGTGTCAAAAAATCTCAAAGTTTGAGCAAAATGAAAAAGAATTAAAATATTGAAATTGTGGCTAATACTTTTCCATATCATACATCTCATCTGCACACAATGTAGAATGGACAGAGAGTTCACTATAGCCCCTTTTATTACCAGGTCTTTTTTGTTAACTGGTAGTTTACATGTTTTGTGTTCCACCAATCAGTGTCCTTCTGCATAAAGCCCCGCCCCTCAAGAACTCTGGAGAAACTGAAAAGCTCAACCCCATTGGGAATGTAATTCAGGGAAAGTTACGAGCTTGAGGGATTTATTTATTTCTTTTATCAGAGAAAACTGCCAAAGTTTTTTTTTTTTTAAACTTACTGATGAAGTAAAAAGTTTCTGAAAAAGTTCACAATACAAAAATGTGCAGCCTTGTCCATTATTTTTTCAGCTTCCTCTTTGTTGATTTCATATAGTGCATTAGTGCCACCTACTGTACTGGAGTGTGAACTACAGTTACCTATAGATAGAAGTACTGGAGCGGAAAATAGATATTTGAGCGCTTATATTGGAGGTTTTTGATCAGAGGTGTGACCAGAATGGTGCAAAATGGCAGCCATGCATCTGTCAGTCTGCCCCAGGGCAACTGTGGTTACATATGTAGTTTACCACCACCAGAGGGAGCATGTGAGAGTGAATGAATAACAGAGACACTGTGCGCTTTGAGTATGTGTGTACATAGAAAAGCACTATATAAATCTAATCCATTATTAGTCATAGTAGTAGTAATATGGTAAAAGTAATATTTTCATTGTTATAAACTGCAGTATTTCTAAGAAATGGGGATAAACATAAATAGTCTTTATACATCATTTGTGTACGTAGAAGGGGTGGGATTAGAAAAGTTTCAACTTCCTCCCACTCCTTTTTGGACAAATGTTTAATTGTTCTTTTCATTTGTTAGTTTAGTTTTGTTCGAAATTGATTAAAAAATATCAATGGATCAGAACACTTCATTTATCTGGAATTATTTTGGCTCCAAGGAGGATAAAACCTGTTCTGTGTCGATAGTGCCTGGCACCTTTTGCCACATCAGCTAATTTGTTTGACCATTTATGTCAGCATCACACAGCTAATACATCCTCCTGAGTATTTTTTTTTTTCATATTGCAATATATATCACAGGATTTAAAAACATTACAACGTCCATTTGTCCAATATTGTGCAGCTTTAATGTAAACATACTGACTCCAAAAATGTTACATCCATGCACACAGAAATCTAAGTCACAAACAACAATACCACCAAGACGCAACCAGGCTTTTTACATTCCTCTTATGTGCACAGCAGCACTCTTTTTTTTTTTTTTTTTTTTTTTTTTTTTTTACAGGACTTTACATACTCGGTCAGTATTTGTCTCTGGTAGACCTCCACGGAGGCGCCAGACTCAAGTTGCAAGATTTGCGACACAACTACTAAAACGTCCACTGGGAGTCTGACTCTATGACTCTTTAATGATAGTTGGCAGAAGGTGCGTTTTTAATTTACATTCGCTGGCTGGATTTCTAAACAGTCTAGGACTCAAACCGGCAACTTTCCAGTTACATGTACACCTCTTTAACTTCTAAACTCGTTGCAGCCACAAATTCTTCCACAATCACCGACAGGATCCCCCGACATAATATGAGGCAGAGGCTAAACCACAATGAAGTCAGTGTTTAGGTCCTTCTGCCGGCTTGCCAGCTACCTCACCACACTGGTTTCACATTCCAAAGCAACCTCGCTGACTCCTCTCTCTCTCTCTCCCTCACACACACACACACATACACCCACACATGCTGTTATTTGGAGGTATTGTGAAGTCACGCACACACAGGACCATATGTATTCAAGCACGCATGCAGGCAGAAGTTACACCATCAGGCATGCGTGAGGCTCATAACCACACGTGAGCCCCCCCACCCACCCCACCTCCACCTCCAGCAGCTCCTCCCCTCTGTTTTCCCTCAGTGACCTGCGTTTGGGCAGCATGCCTGAGCCCTCTTATGGATCCCCTCCTGCCTAACAAAACACACACACTCCGGCTCCACACGTGATTGCACATTAACAATTATGCTGGTGCATGAATGCAATGAATGCAGACACACACATACACACACACACACACACACACACACACACACACATACACACACTGGTATATGTTCAGTAGAGTTCACACACACAAATGGTACTAAAGAAAGTGAAAGAGTTTTTCCTCCCATGACAGGAAACCTATGTTTCCACGGCGCCCTGATCTGGCCTCTCCCTTGTCGTTTTTTTTTTTTTGCTCCTCTCTTTCTCCCTCTCTTCACTCCTTCCTGTGGTTTCCTCTCCCAGTCCTCCAGCAGAGCAGACCTCTCCTGCTCTCCTCCCCTCTACTCTGCCCTCTGTACCTCCCACTCCTTTTTCTTCTCTTCCATTTTTCTGTCTTCAGTTCGATTTGAAACTCCCTTTTCCATTTGTTGTTTAGTTCTTTGATACTTTTATGACAGCAGATGATATCTAACAGAAGCACAGCTGGTCTTGGATAATGTCAATATCTTTTTTTCATTCATTTCTTAAGTGTCCAGCTAAAGCTCAAATGACTAGTTGATTAATCGCCTCGAATCAATCATAATAATCAAGAAAATCCATTACAATTGTACTGAATCAAAGCCTGGTTTCCTTATATTCGCTTCTGTTAAACATCAGTTCTGCTGTTTATTGTTTATTGTGATGATGCCAGGGTCAACCCAAACAACACTCTGCAAAAATCAATATCATACCAAATGTATTTTTCTAATTCCTAATCCAAATATGTCACCACACTTAAAATAAGACAAACCTAAACAGTATATTTTAAGTGAGATATAGGAACTGATTTATAGACAATCGATCTGGAAACTCTGATTTCAAGAAATCTTACAGACATCTTTTTTTACTTCATTCAAGATATATATACATATACATATACATATACATATACATATACATATACATATATATTTTTAATAATTTTTTTTCTTGATTTATCTGAAGAGCAAGAAGTGGATGCAGCATTAGACCCCTCCCACTGCTGCCAAGCCCCCCCCCCCCCCACACACACACACACGACTACCTGATGAGCTGGATGCTCTCAATATCTACTACCACATGAAAATCTAAACAACAGTATTTTTTCCTTCATGGATATATAAGATTAATCATGATTAAAACACTGTGTGTTGATCAACTGTTTTTACTGAAATTTCCCAAAAATACACAAAATATGGAGGAATAAAATATAGAAAACAAACTAAAATTCACAAAAACAATAAACTAACACAAAAAAAGCAATAAAAAATCACATCATGTATAATATGTATGGACCCTGGCTTCAGTATTTGTTCACTTACAGTAATGTAAAAACAACAACAACACAATATTGGATGGAGGAAAAGAGAAAAAACACAATCATTCATTTCTTGAGTCCAAATTTCCTCACTTGGCTCACAGGGGTCACTAGAGCCTATCTCCGTCACTTATGGGCGAAAGCGGGACACATCCTGGACAAGTCACCAGTTCATCACAGGACTGAACATATAGAGACAAACAATCATTTACACCTATGGGCAATTTTAGATTAACCAATTAACCACCAAACCTGGTCCTCGAGGGCCTGCATATTTTAGATGTATCCTTCTTCTAACACACCTGATTCAAATAATAACCCTGTCCTCCAGCTCTGCAGGAGCCTGCTAACCACTATCAGGTGTGCTGAAAGAAGGGACACATCTAAAACATACAGGATAGTGGACTTTGAGGACCAGGATTGGTGACCCCTGGATTAACCTATCAGTGAATGTCTTTGGATGGTGGAAAAAAGCCAGAGTACCCACACAAACACAGGGTGAGTTTCACACAGAAAAGTCCCACTCAGTGGTCTAGTCCACTGTATATGGAAAATACCTAGTTGTTTTTCAGGCAGCACTGTGTATACCCACTTCTAAATTTGACTTATGTGCACCATTCAGCAGTATTTGCAGCAAAACTGGCCATTTTTCCCCCACAATAGAGAAGCCATGACCTGCTCTACTCTGCATCTTTGGCTAGTACTCACTGCCTTCACTGATTAGATTGGTTACCTTTAGTTATGATGACTGATAAGCCAATCAGAGACAGAGTAGAGCAGGTCATGCCATAGGAAAATATTGCTAACTACAGCTGGAAACCTCTGGAAGCCACAGGTGTCAGTGTCACCGCAGTTGATTGACAGGTCATTGCACGTCTCAATGAAACATCCATGATTATTAACTCCGTCAAGGAGGTTGTGTTTTTGCCAGTTTGTTTGTCTGTCTGTCTGTCTGTTTGTTTGTTTGTTAGTTAGTTAGCAATATAACTCAAAACGTTATGGACGGATCTCAATGACATTTTCAGGATAGGTTGGAAATGGGGAGATCTGGAAATGATTAGATTTTGGTGGTGATCTGGTGAAGATAACTCAAAAATTTATGGACGGATTTTGATGAAAACATTTTCAGGATGTGTTGGTATTGTCACAAAGAACAAATTATTACATTTTGGTGGTGATCCAAAAGAGATCCTGGATTGTAGATCACTTTGATCACTCCAGATCACCACCGAAAGCTAATCATTTCTAAATCTCCCCATTACCAACCTACCCTGAAAATTTCATTAAGATCCGTCCATAACTTTTTCAGTTATCTTGCTAACTAACTAACAGACAAACTCTGGCAAAAACATAACCTCCTTGGTGGACCTCTCTTGATTTGAAGGGGTGGGGGGGGGTCTGCCTTGGTGGAAGTTTGCACTCTCAGAGTGCTTTTAAATGTGAATGACAAAGGCTAAAGGCATAAATAAATGTCGTTCAAGTGAGTGAAACATCCACACTCAGAAAGTACAGTTAAAGCATCTTAATCCTTTTTTTAAATTATTATTTTCTTATATGTTTCATGTAAAGCACCTTGAATTGTCCTGTACATGAAATGTGTTGGACAAATAAATGTGCCTTGCCTACAGTAGGGGCACAAATCTGTAGACTAAGATACAATAAACACTAATGTACCCCCCAAAGGTTAATTTGGACCTTAAGGTACTGATGTGTACCTTTTCAGCACTGTAAAAGGTACAATTATGTATGTTTGAAGGTACTACCAGTGAGACAAGGCTTTGTACTTGTAGGGGTACAAAGGTTTCACAGGGCATTTTTGTGGACAACGTTAAAAAAAAAAAAAAAAAAGGAAAAAAATTGAAGTATACCAATTTCTTTAAAGACCACTACACCACTGGTCCCACCCCCATGGGCTGGTGTCAGAATCAAACCCAGAACCTAAGTGTTATGCATTGCATCACCATGTTGCAAAAACATATATTTTTATTTTAAATAATTATTACATAAATAATCCTTCTTTGCATTTCATGTTCCTTCAGCATTTAACTGCTGTACATTTAATACAATTAAACATATATATTTATCAACTATATTTTTATTCCCTAATTACATTTTGTGATAAGCCAATATAAAATTGATTTAATTTAAATATGAATGTTAGTCAAATTATGAAATGACGGTGAAAGAGAAACTTAGATTTATTAACTTTTCAATGGAAAACTAATGCAATAAATTTATTTGGTGAAATGATTTTTTTAATTTCACATATATATTTAATAACTATATTTTTTTTATTATTTAATTACATTTTGTGATGAGCCAGTCCAAACCAATTTCATTCAAATGTTGAATGTTAGTCAAATTATGAAAAGACGGTGAAAGAGAAAAACTATACTTCTTTAGATTTAATAACTTCTCAATGGAAAATTAATGCAATAAATTTATTTGGTAAAATGATTTCAATTTGCATAATATATGAAAATATGCATTAAAAACACTTGATTTGTTGAAAAAATGTACAGATCAAAACACTTTAGTAGCTGATATTCAAACAGAGGCAACTGAAGAGGGTTCACCATCCAGGAAAGATGCTCATTTTTTTTTTTTTTTTTTTTCTTTTGAAGGGGTGCATACTTTGATCTTTCCGCCTCACATCCTTATAAGGCCTTACGCAACGCTGCTGCAACAGCACAGATGACAGGAGGCTTTGTTTTTGAGACTTGAGGCATACTGAGACAGGAGGAGGGAGGCTGTAAAAGCTGAGGTACGTTCATGGGAAATGGTTGGATTGTCTGAAACTGGACACCTGTTTGAAGAGCAAATTGCAGGGAGCATTTTAGCAGCACGGCGACCACAAAGCCAAGCGGAGGCAAGAGCGGTCGACAATGGGAAGGGATGAAGCAAAACGAAAGTCAACAGCGAAAAGATAGAAAGTGGAGATAGTCATTCAAATGTACTGTTGTGTGTTTTTGATAGTTTTTAAAGGTAAAAACATCAACCAAAAAAAACTCTAATGACCATCTTTTTACGTTTCAACTTTTAAAACCCAAACCACCGTCACTGTTTTAGGCCGTTTGTGCTTCAACGGCTGCAAAGGAAATTTACTGTCACTGTTCACAACTTGTGAATGTGTTCAGCTGCTGTTTTATATAATGTCCACTCTGATTCATAGCATGTTTCCTGTGCCAACATTTGGAGTAAATTCCCCTCAGGACAAGAAAAATGGCATCGTACAGTGAGACTGAGAGTGAGCAGGCAGTGGGAGAAAGAGAAAAAAAAAAAAAAATGAAGGAGGGAGGAGAGGAAGGGGGTAGGAAAAAAAAGGGTGGAGAGAAATACAGAAACTGTGGGAGTTTGACGTGGGCTCCCACCCTTTCCTTTCCTCTCCTCACACTTTTCCCATTATTCGTCTCAGTATTAGCCTTCCTCTGCTGTTGCGTCGTTGCCGTGTTAAGTGATGCAACTCTGCACAGCTAGTCTGCAATCACCACCGGTAAAGCCTGCAGTGTCTCTTGCGCTGACATTGGCGTCTTCCCCACTTAAGGAGGGGAGTGGTGGCGGCTGTCAGGGAGGAGGGACGGGGGTGGGGGGAGGAATCTCTCTAGACAGGGATCATTTAGTTCTCTGTTTCTTTCCAGACTCTCTGCATTTTAAAACAACTTGTCTCATTATTTTAGCTTTTGTCACAATCGATACACAGTTGTCGCTTGATGATGGAGTTTGTGAAATCAACAGAAACACAAGAAAACTTAACCCTCCTGTTATGTTCATTTGTCAGGAATAGTAATAGTATCCCTGTGATGTGTTTAATTATCCAAAAGAAGATGCCAGAAAACATTAAAAAAAAAAACTGGTTAATATTTGATTATTAATGTCATGACTATCAGTATTTAGTGCAGTGGTGTTCCTTATCCTCAAATAGGTTTAATTAGGATAATTCACTTGTTTTAATTAAAAAGAAATAAAACTTCAAACTTTTTTTTAATGTCTCAAATGTAATAAAGGGGTGAAAGATGAACATATAAAACATAATGTACATGGAAAGAAAGAAATAGTCTGATATTTTTCACTGTAAAATCTACTAAGTTGACTTTACTTTGAAAACCTCAGGAAATGACTACCTTAAAATGTAAATGTAAACTAGCTTAAAACTTTTAAGTGTGTACGGGTTTAAGTTTTACAGCTAGTTTACTTAGAAATTTTAAGACAAGTCATTTCTTGAGGTTTTTAAAGTAAAGTCAACTTAGGAGATTTTACAGTCTTGACACCCTTTTACCTCCAGTTTGACTGCTGGGTCATATTGACCTGAACACTGTCTATGTGATATAAACATGAATGAAGGGGGTGACCACAAATATGTGACATGAACCATTTTCATATTATATCTTGATTATACTCATTAACACGAGCAGAAGAAGTTTCATACTGGCAAAAAATGTTCAAATTTAAAAAGGGGTCAAATTGACCTGTAATATAACAGGAGGGTTAAAGCGTGATGGTGACATATACATATATAATTCTTTAGAAAACATCTTTCCATAAAACGGACAGTAAATCAATGTAATTTAGCTACATTTCCACATAGCAAATAAGCTAGGATGCTTATTTCCACCAGAAGGTGGCGCTATAAGCTACGTCACAGTTTATCATAGTAGAAGAACAGTAAAAGTAAGTTGGCATTGATTATTGGATTTAATGTTTTACATTTAAAATGTCTATTACCACCTATGTTTTCACACTTTATGCCAGAAACAGCTGATGGGTCACATAACACTCACTAAACCAAAATGTACTTATTACGTGTTAAGTGTTTCCATACCCAATGCACAGTAAAAGAGGAAAAAGTCATTTTTAGAATTAGCAGAAGTGGGAAGTAACAAAGTAGATGTACTTTGTTACTTTATGGCATGTTTTCATCTCATATTTATCTTTTTTTTCAACCTCATAATGATTACTTTTTATCTCAATTGTGATTTTTTTTTAAATGTCCTATCCTTACTAACAAAGCTGAGTACTGTGACCCAATCAAACAAATTATTGACACAGTAACTCACTTTTTAGTTTTATTTTTGGATGTTTTTGAAACTTGGATGATTTTTCCTGGTTAAATAAGTATTATTTCATCGATGTCAAAACATTTTCTCTTTTAAATGTTGTTTTATTTTTTTACTTTTGTACTTTATTTCAGTAAAGGAGTACTTTACTGTACTTCTACTTAGATACAGAATGTGAGTTTTTTTTTTACCACCTCTGATTAGTAGTGTAATGTAATACTCAAAGACTGCACAAAAATGCATGCTATTAATGTGCAGTTAAGTTATTTAAAAGGGTCATATTTTGCTAAACTCACTTTGCTTAGTCTTTAGTTCATTTATTTGTATATTTGGGCCCCAACAGTTCATAAAGTTTGAATCCAGGTGCAGCAAAGCTATCTTTATATTCATTTTGGTAAAAAAAATAAAATAAATCTAGCAAAATTCTACATCCACTTTTAATTCCTACTTAATTTGTTACATTTATAACTAGTCCCATTACGACATTTGCACAGATAAGGTCAAGACGTCAAACAAACATTGACATAATTGTTTGTCAGCAGCACTGGTTGGAGATCATACTCAAAATATGTCCAAACTTCAAGCCAATTACCTAAAATGTTCAATTGAGCAGCTCATCCAATAACCTAGTACATCTTATACAAACGTTCTTACCTGGTTTGTCATGTGTCATTGATAACAGAATGTCTGTGTGAACGTTCGTCCATTTATGTTGAAATCAGGCTTCATGTTAGAAGGGTGAGTGCTGATGTGAAATATAAATGGGTAATTATTCTGAAATCCATTACAGTTGAAAAGATAAAAGAGGAGAAGAAACTACAGGTCTGTGTTTATTTCTTGGTCACAGGTGTTAAACATAAGGCTCAGGGGCTAAATTCAGGCCGCCAAAGGGTCCAATCTGGCCCATAGGATGAATAAAAATGAAGATATGAACGGTGTAAAAATGATTTTAATTCAGGTTCTATATACAGAATATTTAGATCTCATTTAATTCAGATCAGTAAAATAGGACCATAATTACAGAGAAATAATAAAAACTGCAGATTTTAATGTAAAAAAACAAACAAACATGAAAATCTTTATATTAACAAACCATTCTTTTACAAAAACCTGAATAAATACCTTGAACAAATATGAACCACCTGAAATATCTAAAGAGAATTAACTGTTATTTTACAAATATTCTGCCTGTTACTAAATGCTTCGTATATTTGTAATTAAAATGTAAGTTGTTCTGTACATGTGCAAATGACAAACTGATAGACTGAGGCAGAATATAGTTAAAATCGCTCTCTTTTTTTTCTTAAGACATGTGAAGTTGTTGATATTATTCACATTTTGAGGGAAACATTATAGATGTAAACATTATCATAATGTAATTGTACTTTTTTTCACTGATTATATTGGGCTGAATGTGGCCCCTGAACTAAAACTTCTAGAGTGCATGTGTTAAAAGTTGTAGCAAAATGAATAGAATGTTATATTTTCATTTATGAAAAGTATTTATACTTAATTACCTCCCACTGCTATTTTTTTTTTTTTGCGGTCTCCTTGAAGCCACAGGACACAACACACATGAACTGTCAAAGTAAATATAAAGCCCTTCATGCACGATGTGGTACTTTTTGTGTTTGTTCTGACACATCACATTTTCAAGAACAAAGGTTAATTAAAACCTGACATTTAAAACTACACAAGTATATTTACTTTTCTGCATATAGGCACTATATTTGGATTCATATACTGTAGATAAAAAAAAAAGCAGTTTGATAGAAGCTCATTAGCACAGCAGCTACTGTAATATATTCTAAGTTGAGACAGCAGGAGCAATATTTTGGGAGTAGGACAGATGGGAAGACAAGCAGCTGTGGAGGGTGGATGGCTGCAGTAGAGCTGTACTAAAGCCTAAACCCACCTCATCTCACTTTATCCAACTGTAGCTCAACGATGAACATAACTATATATAGGCATCTGTACAAACCAGCACTGATAACACTGCCGAACTCTAACTGCATCATTTTTGGATGATAGGGAAGTTTAGCTGTTTCATTTTCTCTTATTCATTAATACAAACTAGAGCTGAAATGATTCATCCATTCATTCAATTGAATTGATTTAAACAGATTCAATTAAATATTCCTGAAACGAAGCATCGTTTTGTTGATTTCGCAGTTGAAAAAATAGTTTCCCTGCATAACAATAAACTGATGGATGGATTCACATTATTTTATGCTTATTGTAATTGACATGATTCCTGGATCAACATAAGGTGGTATTTTAGTTCAATCTGAAATTCTTAGTAAATCACCTACAAATTGGTTGAATTTGCACATATTTATCATTTATATCATGTCATATATATATATATATATATATATATATATATATATATATATATATATATATATATATATATATATATATATATATATACACATATATATATAATGTGTGTGTGTGTGTGTGTGTGTGTGTGCGTGTGTGCTGCCTATCTATCTTCAGGTATTTTTCTAAGTAAGGTGTAACTGTTTTTTTTCCCCTCATAACTGGCCACTGGAGGATCCACTTTTTTTAACACATTCATGGGTTGACTCCTTACACTTCCCCAGCTCCACCCTTTTTTCCAAATATGGTGATGTTTAAGCCAAACTCACACTGTCACAGTCCTCTGTAAGCAAAGTGCTGACTGACCAGACAAATAACCACAACCCAAGTTTGTGTTCATGTTTCATTTCTAGTGGACAGTGGATTAGACCAAAACAGTTTTATATAGAAACTTTACAGCCTGTTCTTCTGCCATTAAACAGCTGAGTTAGGGTTCTGTGGTAGTTTTAAGGAGGAAGAGGATGAATTGTGACTCAAAGGTTAACCGCTGTTTCTCCCCGAGACCCAAATTCCAATTTTCAAAAAGTACTGGAATGAGCATCTAAAAAATAACAACTAATGCTAGTGTATGCAAAGAAAGAGGATTGACTGACTTTTTTTTATTGTCAAAACATTAATTCTGAGGCTCTTTATATGTCAGTGGTTCTTTTGGATTGGTATCTTTTTTGTTTATTATTATTATTATTATTATTATTATTATTATTATTATTATTATTATTATTATTATTATTATTATTATTATTATTATTATTATTATTATTATTATTATTATATGTTATTATTATTACCATCATCTGTGAAATGATTAACATTTTTAATAAGATTAATCATAGGGTTGCTTTGGATTCATTTAGACTTATTATGATTAAAACACTTTTTTTTGGTGGATTGTTCTGTCTCATGGGTTTTTTGGACTCAAATTTCCCATAAAATACAGCAAAAATATACACTGCCCATCTAAAAAAAATAATCACACATGCAGTATTTGACTGCAACACCTTTGGTTTTGATTACAGGAGACATTTACTCTGACTTTTTTGTCACATAATGTTTATGTAGTGTCACAATAAAGTTTATTGTATTTTTTTCATCCATAGTTGCATTCATTTTTGATTATTGATAATGATGATGATCAGACATCAACTCTTCATCAAATTAGAGTCTTTTAAAGGCTAATTTTTGTGTGAAAATTATGTCTCATGGTCCTTGAATTATTGACCCTGATCAATCCTGGTGCTGTCCAATCTGTTAAACATTACAGACATGAGAGGACACTTACTGCATCAATTAGATTAAATAACTTGTGCCAAATGAAATATTATTAAACACTGAAATATTTACCCATGGAAGGATCTGAACTTTTCGCTTAGTTAAATTGAGTTTCAGTCTCCTGTAATCAAAACCAAAGGTGATGAGGTAAAATATTGCATGTGCAACTTTTTCTGGGCCAGACAGTGTACTAAGAAACAAAAAATATAGAGAAAAAATATACAAAACATGCTAAAATCCACTAAAGTTCAGACAGACACACACACACACAAAAACTAACACAAAAAGCACTACAAAATTCAAAACATATTCAAAAACTTTTCTAATATTCAGAAAAAAAAACACCAAAAAATGCACTAAAATGGTAAATGGACTGGAATTATATATAGTGCAGTTTATACACCAGTGGATGCCCAAAGCGCTTTACAATTCCTCACATTCACCCATTCACTCATACACCAGTAGACGGTTGCTGACCCTACTGGGAGCAACTGAGGGTTCAGTGTCTTCCCTTAGTGTCTTGCCTAAGGACACTTGGGCATATAGACGCGAACCACCAACTCCTTGATCATTGAATGACCCACTCTACCAACTGAGCCACAGCCTCACTAATATAAAGCATCCAAAACATGTTCAAAAATATGAATATATATGCAAAACATATTTATTCAACAACTTTCAACAGTTTCAAACACAACTGTACTAAACAACTGTAACATTTAATTGCGTTAAAATTTTACATCAGATTAATCATGATGATGGATTAATCTGCATTCATTTTGATAACCCTAATTCTTGTGCTTTTTACTCTGACAAATGTTAACTCCACTCAGTTTGGGAACATCAGCTATAAACCACAGACTGCAGGCAAAAAGTTCTTCATCATACCTAATGGTAAATCTTAACATATTCAACTAATGAAATGATCCGAAAATTCAGGCTACGTTTATATGGAGACAATCGGAGGAGAAGAGCTGTCATTAATGCACTTGAGTGTGTGGTAATGAAAGTAGGGCTGCACAAAATTAAACACAACTGACATTGCAAATTCTTATTATTTTTCTAACCCTGCGATATATATTGCAATATGAAAAAATACTCAGAAGTATATAACAGTTCCTGTTATATACTGACGCAAGTGGTCGGACAGATTAGTGGTCGACACAGAACATACATTTCGGTATTATCCTTCTTGTAGCTGAAATAATTAAATAAAATTAATAATTAAAAATAAATGAATAAAGATGAAAAAAAAATTAAATGAGATAAAAATAAATAATTAAAAAGACCAAAAAATATATATTTTTTTTTTAATAAAAATACATTCCTGCGATGTAACTATTGCACACATGTACATTGTGATGTCGATGCTCAAACAATATATTGTGCAGCTCTAAACAAAAGGCACTTAGGATAAAAAATGTTGTTGTTTTTAGCCACAATCATCGTCATGTAAACAGGCCCTCAGTCTGAACATGAACGTAGAAAATATGTATAGATACGACAATCTCTCACCTTCATATCAGAGGTACTGTATCAGGAATTAGTTTTGGGACCCTGTGACCCTGTTGAAAGCTAAACAATTCAGAAAATGAATGAAAACCATTTATTCAATCAAAACTGTCCCTAGTGGAATAACTGTGGGTCTTACTCTCGCTTCAATCTGCCACTTGTTCTGCTCTGAAGACACATTTATAATTTATTGCATATGTTGAATATTTAAACTCAGATGTTTGATGGTTTAATGGGATGACCTGATCCTTTAGGACAGGAGTCTCAAACTCATTTTCTTCAGGGGCCACATTCAGCCTGATTTGATCTCCAATGAGCCAGGTCAGTAAAAAGAAAACATAATAATAACTTAGAAAAAATGGCAACTCCAAAAAAACAACCAATAAAATCCCAAGAAATTCTGATTTTTTTTTTTTTTTTTAATAAATCATCCAGATACAAAAAAAGTAAAATTTGATAAGGAAAATAAGGGCAATTTTAATAATATTCTGCCTCAATTTATCATTTGTCCATGTATTTTATTATGGATCAGTTCCACAAATTAACCAAAGCAGAAAATGGTTCAAATTGTGTCTAATTTTTTTTATACATTCCAGGTTGTTCCTATTTATTCAGGTTTTTCACATTTTATTGTTACAGGATAGTTTGTAAATCCAAATATTTTCATAATTTAATATAATTTTTAGCAGTAAAACAATGACCAAAATTTGAAGTTGTCATCATTTATAGGCAAAGAAAAAAAACTAAGAAGAAATTAAAAGGTTATTTAAAAGGTTATTTTACTTTTCATCCACATTGGAACCATTTGGCGGACTGCATTTGGCCCCCGGGCCGCATGTTTGAAACCCCTGCTCTCGAAACGCAAACACTTCTGTTACTGAATTGTAGTGAAGGACATGGCAATACACTCAGCAGACTGCAACAATTATGTGTGTGTGTGAGTGTGTGTGTGATGTACATGTCAGGCCTGTTTGCTTCTCATCTGCCTTCAATTTTTTTTCTGTAAGATTGCGATGTTTTTATTGTTCTGTCTGACCTTCTAATTTTTATTTTTTTTCTACTTTAGAGTTTCAACCAAAATTGCTTTATCTGTTAATATATTTCATTCCATATCCCTTCTCCCCACCCATAATCCCCTACACCACCATCCCACCGCTTGGCAGTAGGACAAGGTCAACACAGAAACCTCTTCAGTTCTCCTCTCGTCTTACCCTCCCTATAATTCCTCACCATCAACGGAGCAACAGATCCCTCCCCTTCCCTAGACCTTTCATCCACCGCTAAGGACATAGACGAGGCTGAAGGAGACATCCATACATGTTGGAGAAGAATGAGTGTAGATGAAGGGATGAAAGTAGAGAGGGAAAGAACGTTAGCAAACAAAAAGAAGTGAGAAAATAGCTTTTTAGCTTTACTGTCAGGCAGTCCACAAGTCAGAAATCAATCCGCCTTTCCTTCTGTCACTGGTTGAAGTCGCCGTTTCACCCTTTTTTCTTTCTTTCTTTCTCCTCTCATTCCCTCAGCCCTGTCATCCAGACCTAAAATACACAAACACATGCACCTCACATTCCTACGTGCAGAGCAGATTCACCCAATTTGTTTCCACTGTGTGTATGTGTGCCAAGCCAGTAAATAATAACCAATCCCAGCTGTACCGTTGGCCGTCCCTCTTTCTCAGCAGGGAAACAAAGAAGGAGAGAAGGAACGAGTACAAAAATAAAGCCCCCATCAAAATATTGGAGTAATGAGTTGGGGGAAAAAAGTCGACGGAGAGTTAACAGGAAGACCTCAGATTTGGAATAGATTTAATAGAAAAGAAAAAGAGCATATTGTGAAACTGCAGGGAAGTTTAAAAAACACTATTTTCACTATTTTTAGAAGAGAAAAGATGAGTGTTCTTTAACATTCGAAAAGACGTCGTGTTCTGACTGCAGGCAAATGTGGCCCAAGTATGACTTTGTTGCTATTGGATCTGTTAAAAACAATCTGAATGGTATAAATCAGATTTTTTTTTTTTTTTTTTTTTTTTTTTTTTTTTTTTTTTTATCCGATCCAAGCCACGTTTATATGTGGTCATAAATCCAACACGGATCTGATATTTTGCAAATGTAACTTCAGTCTGAACGGCTGTATCGCATTTATTCGACTTTTCCAGTTGCTCCTGTGATTGACACAACAAATGTAAACACCCAAAGGTATGATATTATGAGTTTATGACTAGTTTAATGTATTTACAATTCCCATACACGTAAATATGTCACTATCCACAGATTGACCTTTGACCTTTAACACTAGTGTTTTCAGTCATCACGCTGTGGTTCACTAAACCTTGACGCAGCAACAGTAAAACTGTTCATAGTTGTTAAAGGACTTTTTCCACTGTGTAGTAACTAAAAAAAATCTGATAGTGACCTAACTGTATGTAGGTCCAGCGGGGCGGGGGCGGTGCTTAATTCATAGCATCGATGTATCCTTCATATCTCCAATCTTCTCCAAATACCTTCACATTCAGTCACATTGAGCTTCTCTCTATATGAACCTCTTGTTTTTGATTCTGCCTTATCCATTTTTTTAAATCTTAATCCTTGATTTATATAGTTTTTTCCTGCATGTCGATACAATGCTGTTGCCTATTGCTACCGCTAGCTTCTAAGCCTTCCAAATATGTCACATAATATGAGGTATTTCCTCATTCGTCATTACGTCGGACCCTCCCACTTCAGGAATGCATTATTTTCAGACTCAAGACGAATAGAAGTCGCATTTAACAGAGTCATTCCATGGTTATTTCATTAATATTACTGTGTTCTCCATTGTTATTGAATGCATTTTGTGTTGGTTCTATTTAAAAAAAAAACCTCCAGATTGCTTTGATTCCAGCTGTTTTTTCACGGTACAAAAATGAGTTGAGGTGGAACAACAGAGTTTACCGGTACTTCCTCATACATGTCCATGACGCAGTGACGAGGCATCTCTGATTGGCTCAGAATGCGTAAAGGAACACTCTCCCCCTCCCCTTTCGCTCTATGTGTGTTTACCTTTACCAGAGTAGCATCCAGCTAGGTTTCGTGCCATCGCTTGTTTTGAAATCATGCAGGGAAAAAAATTCGGCTTCATTTCCACAGAGAGCACATGAACCAGTTTGATCCACCAGTATTTTCAAGTTTCTGCAGCAGCTACTGTGGCGCCGTATTCTCTTGTAGATGCTAATGCTAATGCTACTTCAGATTCACTGCAATGGGGGACGGGCTTAAGTCCACACGGATGATGCCAATGTCCTGATGACGTGTAGTGGACGGACATTAGTGAGTGGCTCGTTTCTCTGTGTTGTTTTTTGAATAGAAAATACAGCCGGTGGAGGGGACACACCACGCAGCAAACATAGTAACTCGGGGTGACCCATCAGATTCCAAAAGGAGGGTGGAAAAGTGGTTTTCAGTAGAATGACACCTTTAATGGATAATATGAACGACCACACAAAAAAATCTGATGTTACCAAAAAATCTGAATTGTGCATTAAAACCTGGAGCCTTAATGTAGCCGAAGACTCATTGGGACCAAAATTGCAAAATTACCTTTCATCAGAATGTGACAGGAAATAAGACCTAAATTTTTAGGCTTACAAATGTGATGCACATTGTAGCTGTGCACAGGTGTTTTCAGGACAGAAGAGAGTTAAGTATGTAGAAGACACCATTATAATACAATACAGCATATTCACATGATTACAGAGAACATGTAGGAGCAAGAAAAACATGCAGTAAGATGCTGGACATTGTATTTGCACCTTGGGGGGTGCAGTTACAACCCAATTACAACCAATGAATAAAATGTTCTAACACAAAATTTTAAAAAATATGTATATAACTGTATGATGAAGGGATCAAGGCTAAAGCATTATGGGTCAGCATCATCTGAAAAGCCATTTGAACAAGGATTGAAGAAAAAAAAACAACAGTCTGTCCATTGTAGTAGAACTCTATGAGTCATTGGGACACAGACAGAGTGGGTTTCTAATCCAACGCCCACCTGCCGTGGCACTTGATCCCCTTTACAATCATAATTTGCTTCTTGGCCAAGACATCTTTTTTTTTTTTTTTTTTTTTGGTCTTTTTCTTCCTTTTTCCTTTAGAGTTCACTCCCTCCTCTCTGTCAGGCCTTTAACTGGAGGCTAGCTTTTAGTCTGAAAATCTCCTCCTTCCTCAAATATAGACCTAGGCATGGAATGAGCGGGAGTGAGAGGAGAATAAGAAGAGAGGGAAAAGGGGAGCGATGGGGGGTGGGGGGGGGGAGGGGTTGCGGAATTTGCTCTATGTTTGGTTTGGAAGTGAAGGCCCCGGTGCTGGGCTCTCAGGAGGATAATGGAAAAGAGAGGGAGAAGAAAGGGAGGTTTATGGATGTGTGTGCACCCTCACAGGTGGTCGACACACAGATGGGGGGCCTTTTTTTGTGTGTCTGTGGAAGTCTGCAAGTTAACTGAACTGTGGGTATGTGGGATTTAACTACAGCTTTCATGTGTTTTTGCGAACTTTCTACATTTTCTAAGTAGACATGTTTGAGCGATATATATAGAATATAGAATTTCAAGACATTCAAGAGAGCAAACATCCATCAAAGCAGAACAGTAAAACCACCGATCACCACCAAACTGGAATCATTTGTTCCTTCTGCCAGTGTCAACAATTACTGAGAATTTCATCTGAATCTGTTCATGAGTGTTTGAGTTATTTTGATAATGGTCAAACAAGCAAACAGACTAAAAGTAGAGGTAGGTATTAGGGGGTTTGGTTTGTTTGTTTGTTTTTTTGTTTGTTTGTTTGTTTTAGTGCAATACTGCCAAACATTAAGAACATTTTGAGCCTAAACAGACAAACAACATGTAGAGGATGATCCTTTTTACATTCAATCTAATTCAGATTGATATTCTGTAAAATAAATATTTTTGTTTTCTACATTTGGAGCTCTCATCTACACATAAATGTCATTTTAAATCTCCATCTAAAGGGCAGATTTTAGCTTAATTCAAGCAAAAGAAAAATCTGCAAATGCAACAAGTGAAACTAACCTTGGTAAGATTTCTTAAAATAAGATTCTCCAGATCTATTGTCTAAAAATAAGTTCTTATATTTCACTGAAAAGTTACTCATTAGGTGATTATGTCCTATTTTAAGTGTGAGGAGTTATTTTGACTAGAAATGAAAAAATATGTAAGTACGGCCATGGCTCAATTGGTAGAGGGGGTTGTCCAATATCCGAAAGGTTGGTGGTTTGAATCCCACTCTGTCTGTTTGTCCTTGGTGTCCTTGGGCAAGACACTTCACCCTCCAGTGCCACTCACACTGGTGTATGGCCAGAGGTAACCTGACTCATTTCATCTGGCTTCGTTTCGTGACGCTCACACAACCATCTGAGTTCAGGTTTACTTCAAAATGAAGGAGCCAATCAGTGTCGCAGGGTGGGACTACCCCGTGACTGGGCAGTGTTGTGACTGGTGTGACGTAAAGCAGAAGCAATGGCAGTGTAGTCTTTTCAGATACACAACAATGGCAGTGTGCGTTAGGTATCTGAAGGTCCGTATCGACTCGGCTATTTCCAGTGTTTTGTCGACTCTACCACATGTTCATTCCTTAAAAGATGAACAGAGGATGACTTTGGAAGCGTTTGTTAATGGAAATGATATTTTCGCTCTTCTTCTGACCGGGTTTAGCAAGAGTCTGATCTATCAGATGGATCCACTGGTGGATAAAGAAATAATACCAGTGCAGAATCCCATGGTTATTGTGGTACCCCCCCGGTTGTGTTGGTAGAGGACCAAGTAAAAAGGCTGGTAAACTAGGGCTGATAGTAATGGAACTGGGAGGAAGAAATGACAATGATACCCACAGCAGCTAGTGTTCTGTAGCCCTGAATTATGGCTGAAGGATAAATGTAGAACCATGCTTTCCTCCGACGTTTACCAGAAGAACTTAGTGCACATTGTAGTAGATGAGGTTATAAATAAACATCATGTATAAATGGTGAGTTTAAACCCCTTCTGTTGATGTGTATATACCTGATGAAAACTATTTTCATTGATTAAGCAGCTTGACTTCATTGTGAGTGGCTGAAGTGGCACGTCAGTTAAGATGACAGATAGATTTTTCAACTGATCACATATGCAAGGATTTTAGATAAGGCGCAAATTAGCTGCCACACTTCTGTCAGTCTTTCCCAGGAGAACAGTGGATACATATGTAGTTTACCACCACCAGAGCGAAAATGTGAGAGTGAATGAATTATGGGTCACTAATGTAAAGCACTTTGAATGGCCAAAAAAGTGCTATATAACTCCAATCTATTATTATTATTATTATTATTATTATTATTATTATTATTATTATTATTATTATTATTATTATTATTATTATTATTATTATTATTATTATTATTATACATTTAAGAAAAAAAGGAAAGACATTTGTAAATAAAAGTAATATTAGTGTTTTGTTGTTATTTATTTGAACCCATAAAGTCCATAAACATCCACTGGATGTGGTTCTGCTACCAATTTTGACTCCATGAAAGGTAAACATTGTGGATCCTTCATAGAATTCAGTATTTTTTCAGTCTGTTGGAGTGGGGTGGTGGTGGTGGGGGGGAGGGTTATACACATACACACTGATGTAAAACAGAAGTAAAACTTCATGCTTTGAACATCCAAGTCTAAACTTCCATACTTTTATTATACAAAAAACTTTACATGCAATTTTCACAACTTTTAACCTGTGCTGGGTCCCATCAATTTCTTTTGTTTACCGATATGTAATTTTTTTGGGGGGGGCTGATACCAATACTTTTTTTTTTTTTTTTTACATCAGCCTAAACTGATGACTGATACAAAAGCCAACAATATATCTAATCCAATGTTTGGAGCTCATACAGACTTTTTTTTTCAAATGATAACAAATGTCAGAAAAAAAATTAACAGAAAAAGAAAACAAAGCGTTCATTGCACGTCATTCTTCTAGTCAGTTCTTTCTAAAATAAACATCAAGGTGACGTAGAACAAGTTAGAGTATCTCCAAGAACACAAACACCTTCACCTGTCAGTAAATCATAACAGGGAAAAAACAGCATATTGACCAATATTGGGTCAATATATCTGCCCATCTGGTCTATCATTAATGTTTACCCTAACCCCCCCTTAATAGCACCTCAGGGTACTGGTGACCAAAAGCGTCTACTGATCTAAATTCTCCAATAACTTCTGAGCCACTAATCTTATCAATATGTTGATAATTGGTATAAAATGCCAGTTGTTGTCTTTTCATGGTCATCAGATACAGTCTGACCCATTTGAAAGTTCAGAGGCTCCATAGTTACCATGGAAACATCATCATCTTCTACATGCACCTGTGAAACCCATGAAGTACGAGCAATGACAGTGGGTGTTCAGTCAATGATATATTTACTGAAAAGGTCACTTTTTCACTTTTCTCTCTTTCTGTTTTAATAACCTTCAATACTAATCTGAGATTTTCTGAGCATCTTTATGATCAATTAATTAAATATAGGAAAATAGCTGATTTACACCAAAAAAGAAAAAAGGAAAACTACAGAGGAATATATGCTTGTATAAATCTAAATTAGACTGAATATGTAAAAAAAAAAAAAAAAAAAAAAAGGAAAAGTTATGTTATTCTAAAGTGATTTCTGCTGTACCTATAGTTGTAAAGTTTTGCAAAGACATTGCATCTGTATTTTGATGGGGGTAATTCAAATGAGTTTTATTTATTTGATTAACTGTTAACCTCCTGATTTATTTGTAAATGTTGTCTCTTTAACCCCAGAAGGAGCCTAATAAGAATTAAATAAATACAATTAAAACTGTGGAAAAAATTAAGAGTGTGAAAATTATGTAAGAGATATATGATGGAATAGTCATGCACTTATAGAAATTTGAATCATTGCCATAGTCTAAATAAAAGTCAAGTTTTCAAAGCCTTAGTCAGACTCTAATCAAATCAATGGAGTTTTATAAGTCAAACTAATTGAGTCAGATAATGTGATTCTAATTGAATTTCTCCATGCATGTCAATGCTACTTAACCTTAGCTCAACTAATGACTGGCCTCGACACGCCCTTTTCAGGAAGTGACCATAGTCACCATGACAACATGTGTGTTATATGTAATAAATCATGTTTAACAGTACGTACAAAATATACTGAGCTCCTGTACGGTTGTCATCCATATCTTTTCTGGGTGGTGTTGTCCTCCTTCTACTACATCTACTTCAAACCTGGTGCATTTGTTTACTAATTATACTTCTTCTATGGTTCCAACCGGACGAATGCTAACATGAAAGGGTGTGTAACGCCACCTAGTGTCTGGGAAACAAACAATAATTCAAATCTCTTGCTGTAATGTTTGCTCACTTGTGAAGTCAGACTTATGGGAAACTCCATTTAAATCCTCACCTCGATTACAACTAAGGATTTAACTCAACTTAGATATCCATGGAAACATACTGAGTGTCATGGAGGAAATATAAATGAAATAATAAAGGGAAATAAAAACACTATAATTGTAATCTAATTGAATTTTTTAAAGCAGGCTTTGGCAAAAAAAAAAAAAAGACCAGTTTGAATTGTTACTCAACAAAACAATGTAAATTGAGATGACATTAAAAAAATAAATTACATGACAAGACTAAACAAACTTAAAAGAGAGAAATACTCTAATGCAGTCTTCTGTACAAATTGGAAACTGATTCTTGCACTAGAGTGAAATCCACAGTCACTATTTTCTACTTTTCCTGGGTTCTTCTTTGTACATTTATCATGTGCTGAGGTAAAGAACGCACATTCTTTAGCCATTTCTGCATGTTAGCAGACTTAAGGCTATGCACACTCAAAACATGTGCATATCTCGTGTCTGTTTGCAGATGTTGGCACAGATGCATGGAAGCTTTAGCCTGTTAGAATCAGAAAAAGGAAGAGTGAATAAGGCATTCCTGGCGAGGAGGAGGGGGAGGGGGCGCTGAAGGGAGCCAGTGGTTAGTTAGTGGTTAGAAACTAAGAAGAGAAAAATGAATGCCTGGTCCAGGGCTGGGCTCAGGAATGATACCACAACCCAGCAACGAGAAGAAGAAGAAGAAGGAGGAGGAGGAGGAGGAGGAGGAAGGAGTGGAGAAGAAACGAGAGAAGTCGGATACATATAATGTCAAACTTTACTGAATAAAATACATGACATCTAAACATCTGGGTACATGTGCGTCTATATTGTAGCATTTTAAGCAGTCGTGACACTTTTCATGCCTCAGAAATGACATTCATATGTAACAACCCTCATGGTCAAGTTCAAACATTATTGTCAGACTTTGGTTAAGGAGGAAAGATGCCAAGTTTTTTTTTGTTTAACACACAAAAATACCCACAAACATGTTTAAAATTAACCATGATACATAGAATACTATTTAAACCAAACCAAAACTACAATATTTCCCTAATACTGATGAAAGCTGCTTTATTATCTAAGACCTTAAAGGAGTCAGGATGTGGTCTCTGGTGTCAAAGCTATGGATACGTTTACCCAAACACCTCCTGCCCCTAGAGCCGAGAGGGTAAGAATATAATTAAAAATAGAAGCAGAGGTCCTGTATCTCACTAGCATGTTCAGTGGAGAGTCAATAATAAGTTCAATTTGTTAGGTGGTTAGTTCTTGCGTCCTGTGGTGTTGATGCAGGAGTTCAACCTTCCAATAGAAGGGGGGGTAGTATTTTGACTGTACTATAAACCCAAATAAGTTAGCAGAACTTAAGAAAAAAGTTAAGGCAATTGATTGCCTCAATTATTTTAAGTTGATGAAACTTAAAAAAAAATACAAGTTTCCAGAAGTAAACATTTTGATGCTTATTAAAAGTATACTTAAATTAAAACATTACTTATTAACTTAGTATTGTAAAGTTCTGTCAGTCCTGCTGGGAGACTAAGTCAGCGTTCAGTGTCTTTGTCCAAGGACCCTTGGACATGTGGACAGACAGAGCTGACCCTTCAGTCATTGGACGACCTGCTTTACCAACTGAACTGAACCTGTACCTCCTGAATCTTCACGAACTTTCACTGGTCTATTATATAATTATACATGTGTATGTATATAACACTGTTCTACTGGGTTTTTTTTTTAGAAAGTATCTTTTTCAGACATTAACAATGTTCTTAATCTTACATAATTTAATAAGATGAATCAGAAAACAACATCTGTACATTATGATCCATTCACTTTACAGGTTCTTTCTAGTGGAATATTTACAAATCCATTGTATACATGAACATAAACCAGCATATATGTGGAATAACACACCATCATATATATTAAAACCAAAACTTTTGTCATTTGTTTTCTGATTCATCTTATTAAAGTACATAAGATTTAACATATTTAATGTTTGAAGCAGATATTTTCTATTTAAGAAAAAAATAATAATAAAAAATTGTGATGGATAATTCCACTCTTTTTTACAGTCCAGAATATGAATTTTTATTTTTGGTTCACAAACACTGTTCAGATCTGCAAAAAATGTACAATGGCAAAATTATTATTATTTTTTTTTTTTTTTTTGGGGGGGGGGGGGTAAAACATTGAAAAGAGATAAAAATCTGAGTCCTAAAAGAGAGGAGAAAAACCAGAGGATGCCTCCAACTCCAACTCCAACTCCTCCACCTCCCATATGAGGTCTGCACACTCCTTCCTCTGCCGCAGGGGACAAAGAGGAGGAGTGGTGCTTTTATAGCCTGAACTCACTGAACCCATCACGTACAAACAGCAGGGAAAAATATGGAGACAGCACAGAGCCAGGGTCAGCAGCCTCACAGGGGGCAGGGTGGGCGGGGGTGGGGTGGGGGCTTCAGGTAGGAATGGGACGAAGATATGATAAGAAGGAGGAGGAGATGAAGATAGAAGTGCAGGCCTCTTAACCCTTTAATAATGACCACTTTATCAGTACTTTATGATAACTTATTCCCCAAATCTGTTCAACCTTTTTTCAATATATGCAAATTAATCATCATTATTATATGTGATAAATGTTTAAAACAGTGTTATCATAAAATAATAATCATCATCATCATCATAATCATAATCATAACAGACTTGAATTTTGATCATATCCTCCTGAGACCCAGTAATGTATTATTTTTTTTTTATTTGTAGGGGACAAAAGTTTTACAGTTTTACTTTAAAATTCTGTCCATTATAAATTACATTCCATTACAAAAAAATTATGAATAAATCAAAAATATGTTTTAAAAAATGTATTAAAAAAAAAAGTTGCATTATGCAATTTCCAATTGTTTAACATAAAAAAGCTAAACCTTTCACTTCCTTGAGTGTCAGAAGGAGATTCACTATGAAAAACAACTGTAAATGTTCATATTGAAATGTTATGAGATTCTAGAAGTAGACTTTCAACTATTTTACATGTGCTCAATTTTGTTTATTCATCAATGAACTGGATAAAATGGATAAATAGTGGAAAAATCATCAGCAAAATGCAATAAAAACCCACTGGTAGAACACACTAATACAGCACCACCATTATTATGTACCAATATTTACAAAAATTCAGTATAGAAACAGTGAAAACCCTCACGAAAATGCTGCTAAAACTGATAAAAATCTTCCCTCTCTCTATCTCTCTCTCTCTCTCTCTCTCTCACCAGCTGCTTTCTGCTGCTTTAAGCTCCGCCCACTAATCAGAGTTAAATCATTTTTTCCTAATATCCTGCATCCATATAAGAAAGTGTAAAAATACACAGTGTAGATGTGTGAGGGTTAACTGCTCTCATATTTCTCTTTACTTTTGTCGCTTCTTTTCTTTTCTTTGTATTTGTCTTCCTTTGCTTCCTAAATTCCTTTCTTCTTTTCCTTACTTCACTTTTCTCCTTTTCTTCACACTGACTTTTGTTGCAAACATTTGACTTTACTTTTACTGTCTTTTGTTCCTTTTTTTAAATCATATTTTGGACATTTTTTTTGTCTTTAGTCCAAACTCCTTTTGGTCTTTTTAAATATTTCTTTCTTTCTTTCTTTCTGTTTTCTTTCTGTTTTTCTTTCTTTCTTTCTTTCTTTCTTTCTTTCTTTCTTTCTTTCTTTCTTTCTTTCTTTCTTTCTTTCTTTCTTTCTTTCTTTCTGTTTTTCTTTCTTTCTTTCTTTTCTCCCTCCCTTTCATCACATTCTTGTGTTATTTTCTTTCTGATTTTTATCTCCTCTGTTTCCTTTCTTTCTTTCTTTCTTTCTTTCTTTCTTTCTTTCTTTCTTTCTTTCTTTCTTTCTTTCTTTCTTTCTTTCTGTTTTCTTTCTTTCTTTCTTTCTGTTTTCTTTCTTTCTTTCTGTTTTCTTTCTTTCTTCCTTTCTTCCTGTTTTTCTTTTCTCCCCCCTTTCATCACATTCTTGTATTACTTTCTTTCTGTTTTCATTCTTTCTTTCTTTCTTCCTTTCTTTCTTTCTTTCTTTCTTTCTTTCTTTCTTTCTTTCTTTCTTTCTTTCTTTCTTTCTTTCTTTCTTTCTTCCTTTCTTTCTTTCTTTCTTTCTTTCTTCCTTTCTTTCTTTCTTTCTTTCTTTCTTTCTTTCTTTCTTTCTTTCTTTCTTCCTTTCTTTCTTTCTTTCTTTCTTTCTTTCTTCCTTTCTTTCTTTCTTTCTTTCTTTCTTTCTGTTTTCTTTCTTTCTTTCTTTCTTTCTTTCTTTCTTTCTTTCTTTCTTTCTTCCTTTCTTTCTTTCTTTCTTTCTTTCTTTACCATTCAGTTTTCAGTTTTCTTCCTCCTACTTTTCTTTTCAACACTTTCTCCCTTGAGTTTCTGATGTCATTTTTCCCTTCCTCCCTTTCTTCCTTCCTTCTTTCTTTACTTCCTCGACTAAAACAAAGGACAAACACACACACACACACACACACACACACACACACATGAATATATTGCATGCCATATATAAGACAGCACCCACCCTGATGCAGACAGTGTGGGTGGAAGGGGCTGTAAAGCAGACGCACCCAACAACAACAGGAAAGGAGTTTGCTCAGCCTCTGGCTTTTCCCAAAATCCTTCCGAGTGTCTATCCAACGTTTAAAGAGCAGCATGATGCAACTAGCCTGTAACCTTCACAACACTGCCGTCATACAAAAACCTAACATTTGCAGAAACTCATTACACTGTCAACTAGACCTCCATGTAAACTTAGTAAGGAGGGAAACTCACCCAAAGGCCCTGGAGTTTGTGTTTCTGCAAAATGATGAAAAATATTAGAGCTGGAGTTTTGACATTTGTGAAGCTTATCATTGTAAAGGAGCTGTGATTGTTGATGGTAAAGGTAGAGGTGGTCAAAGTACACAGAAAATACACACAGTACTCACAAAATACTCTGGTAAAAGTAGAAGTACTGATTCAATTCCTTTACTTAAGTAAAAATTTTTAAAAAAGTATAATTTCTCAAATGTAATAAAGTACAAAAGTAAAAAGTAAAACATTGGGTTTTTTTTATGCCATGAATGCAATAATACTTATTTAACTGGGAAAAATCTGAAAAGTTTCCAAACTATCTAAAATAAAGCCTTTAAAAGTAAGTTAGTGTGTTGGAAATTGTGTTTGATCAGGTCACAGTTACTCAGTTTTGTGGATATGGACAGGAAATTTAAGAAAAAATAAGGCACAATTGAAATAAAAAGTCATTATGAGATTTTAAAAAATGTGAAATATGAGATAAAAATGCATAATTTTAAGATAAAATGTTAAAATTGCGAAATTAAAAGTCAAAACTGTCAGATAAAAAGTCAAAATTGTGAGATAATAGTCATAAAATTAGAAGATATAGTCACAGTTTCTCTCCTCCACTGATTTTTTTTTCCCTGAAGTGACTTATTTTTTATACTGTTACATCTGATTAGTTTGAAAAAGTAATGAGTCTATTCTGAGAATGTAATGAGTATAAGGTACAGATATTTATGCAGAAATGTAGAGAGTAAAAGTAAAAAGTTTCCAGAAAAATAAATACTCAAGTAAAGTACAGATACTAAATAATATGAATGAATAAAAGTAGATTTTTTAAAATACATTTCAAAAAAACTGTTGCATTGTGCAGTTTACAATTAACATAATTGTTTAATGGACAAAACTAAACTAAAACTTTCACTTCCTGGGTGTCAGGAGGTTAAGTAAAAGTTTTTTAAAAAAGTACAACTTCTCAATTGTAATAAAGTAAAAATGTTTAAATTAAAACTACATTGTTGGTTACATTTTACATTATGGAACACAAACATGGTAATTCTATGGTAATTTGAATGTCATTTTTTTCCTGGTTAAATAATTATTATTTCATCCATGGCAAAAAAAAACCCCATTTGTTTCACTTTTGTACTTTATTACAATTGAGAAGTTGTACTGTTTAATCAGTACTATTTTTACCAGAGTATTTTTTTCACACAAGTAACTGTACTTCTACTTAAGTACATAATGTAAGTACTTTTACTACCTCCTACCCCTACCACCAATACATGAAAAATGCACCAAAATGCATACTATTTATGGATACTGGGTACTTTTGAAACTTTTTAGATTTTTCCTGGTTAAATAGATCCTAAGTATTACTTCAGTATGAAGTATTATTTCTCGAGCAAAAAATGCAGTTTTACTTTTTAGTTTTGTACTTTATTATAAGTGAGACAATGTCCTTTTTACCTTGTATTTAAGTAAAGGCATTAAATCAGTACTTCTACTTTTACCAGAGTAGCTGTACTTCTACTTGAGTACAGAATAAGAGTACTTTTAACACTTCTGCTCTAAAAGCCAAACAATCCAAACATTAAAAAGTCCAGTACTATCATGGATATGTCACTGCTTCAACCTGTGCATTTCCCTGAAACAATCTTGTTGAATATATGTTCCCTTAGAAAGCTAATTGTATTTAAAGAAAATAAAATATAGATACCCATTCTGTACATGAGTAGAAGTAAAGCTAAAGGAAAAAATACTCTGGTAAAAGACGAAACTGATTCAACTCCTTTACTGAAGTAAAAGGTAAATTAAAATGGTATATATATATATATATATATATATATATATATATATATATATATATATATATATATATATATATATATATATATATATATATATATATATTGTTGAGTATTAAAACATTAATACATGTAACATCACAAAACACAGCTGCAGGAAGGGGCAAATGATTGACTACAGCAAAAGGGTTGTAAAAATGCTAAGCAAACAGATAAGAATGTAGTGGCGCCAGGTAAATTTAAAATGTCAGAATACAGGGGGGTTGTGAGGTCAAAGGCCGTGATAAACCTTGCTCATGTGGATCCTGAGACATGAGTAATGGATCGAAAACTACAGCTGCAAGGGGTCTTTTATTCTTGGTCAGTCATAAGTCAAAAACAACTAGACTGTACGGCACCAGCCTTTATTTTTCTTTATTTTTCTTTATTTTCCTTTATTTGTCATAACGTCAAAAACGACTAGACTGGACGGCGCCAGGGGGCGTAAATCTGGACATCAAATAAGATACCCCGTCCCACTGTACGTTAAAAAAACATTCAGCGGAGACAGAGCAAGAATAAAAACTTACCGGCGGAATGATTGACAGTGGATAGCTAAGATAGGAGGGGTCTAGGGGCGTGGTTAGCTAAGATAGGAGGAGCCTAGGGGTGTGGTTAGCCAGGGCCCCAGAAAAGGTATAAGTGTCAGTGTGGGTTCTACCTTACGGTGTGTGTGTGTGTCTCGAGACAAACCTCACGGAGTGTTTAACTTGTATTTTGCAAAATAAACACTTGTCTGGACCAAAGTCTGTCTTTGCAGCTATTTTGTGCCACCCGAGCACCTGTTACTATTTGTAATACAGTGTATATTTTAGTTAAAAGTATAGACTACCACAGCCCAGCATAATTTCACGACTTGAAGATTTTCTTCAACAATATATATATATATATAAAATTTTATTGGGGGGGGGGGGTTGCCATGGATGAAAGAATATTTATTTAACCAGGAAAAATCTGAAAAGTTTCAAAAGTATCCAAAAACAAAGTCTTTAAAGTGAGTTACTGTGTAGATAATTGATTTGTTCAGGTCACAGTACTTGGGTTTGTGGGTATGGGCAAGAATTGGGGTGGGGGGTGCAATTGAGAAAAAAAAACATCAATATGAGATTTTAAAAAAAAAACAGTCATAAACATGAGATTTTTTTTTAAAAATGCCGAATTATGAGATTAAAAAAGGAATATAAAATACATATATATATGAAACAAATGTTGGGAGTAAAAATAAAATGTTACCAGGAAAATAAATATTCAAGTAAAGTACAAATATCTAAAGAGTCTACTTAAGTACAGTAATGAAGTACTTTTACTTCTTGACTTCCCACCTCTGCAGATGGATGTTGGGGTCAAAGGGTGATGTGAAACAAAAGCCTCATCTCCACTCAGGACAGTTTGTAACATAATGTGCATTTAAACACAGTCTGTACCTTTCTATAGGACAACAATGTCAAACTCATTTTAACTCAAGGGTGACATTCAGCCCAGTATAGTCTGAAATCAGCTGATCCAGTCAAATAATAACCTATAAATAACATCAGCTCCAAAGTATTCTCCAGAGGTGGGAAGTAACTAAGTAGAAGTACTTCATTACTGTAATTAAGTAGTTTTTCAGGTGTCTGTACTTTGAACATTCTTAATTGTTAATGCTTTCAGTATAATTTTTGTATTTCACTAATTGATCCCACAGGCCAGATTGGACCCCTTAGCGGGCCAGTTTTGGGCCCTGGGCCACATGTTTGACACCTGTGCTATAGTTTTTAAACACACTGTAACTTCCTTTTTCATATTTAATATCAAAAATGGAAAAGGCTCAGGGTGTTTTTGATTTACTTTTTTGACCTATGTTTATTTACATTACATCAAAAGTATCACATTTGGAAAAGTCTTATCAGAACAACAACAACAAAACTTAAAAACATGAAATATGACTGGATTCAAATGTGTGTTTGTTATAGTGTGACTCTGTTCTATGGTTTACAAAGAGCATACTGATGATGACTATAGACATTTCTATTAGTTTTATAGGTATTTTAATCACCTTTTTTAACAGATAAAAACTCTTTAATATGCCAAGTGTTCTAATTGGCTACCACTGTATATTTTTAAATAATTTTGAAAAATTTCTAAATACGTATCAAGTGATTTGTCCAAATGTGGGACACTTAATCTTAATCTTCATATTAAATTATAAAGATATATATATATATATATATATATATATATATATATATATATATATATATATATATATATATATATATATATATATGGAAATCATTAGATTTTGGGATGTGTGTTGGGGGTGTCACAAGGAACAAATGATTACATTTTGGTGGTGATCCAGAAAAGATCCTGGATTCTAGATCACTTTGAAATTTTACATTGCAGTAAATAGAGAATACATTTCAAAGGGATCCAGAATCCAAGATCTCTTCCAGATCACCACCCAAATTTCACAATTTGTTCCTTGTGACACTCCCAATAAATCCTGAAATTTTCATTAAAATCTGTCAAAAGTTTTTGAGTTGTCTTGACCCCCCCACCCCCAGATCACCACCAAAATCAAATCATTTCCAGATCTCTCCATTAACAATCTACCCTGTAAATTTCATCAAGGTCCGTCCATAACTTTTTGAGACAGACAGACAGACAGACAGACAGACAGACAGACAGACAGACAGACAAACTCTGGCTACATTTTCAACACTAACGTTTTGCACCTCCATACACAGATCATGTATTTTTCTGATTCTGACATGTTGTTTCATTTAGAGCGGAAATGTGTGCAATTTAGCATTTCAGTCATTTTTCAAATGTTGAAAACTTTCCAAACTGATTTTAACAGCAGCCACATTTGTTGCTAAGTGCTTTTTGAAGTAGAAGAGAAAAAAAGTTACTAAGGTAGTCTGAAAAGTTTCTAAATCTTGCAAGAAAACTGCTTGGTCGGCATCAATTATTTAGAGAAAAACTAATGTATTCACTGTATCAAGACATTTCCTTTTGTCATTTGTCAAAAGTGTTGAATCCCCTTTGCTAACTTCCATCTATCTTGCTAATATTTGATGATATCATTGACCACAGCACCAGTAAAACTACCTTCTAGACCATTTCCACCAAATTACTGCAGGATCTTGGACTGATCCTACAAAACATAAGCTAAAAACCTACGTTATTAATTCATTGCAACCACCATAATAAAGGATGTACCAACACTTACTCTTTTGTTTTGACTATTACTGACTTTTGGTGGTGGAAATTGCACTATACATGTTTGCAACTACAAATAAATGACCTAAAATAACACATAATTGAACTGTATTGGATTAAATCACAGCTGTAGACACTTCGGTTAACTATAATATCAAAGAGTCTAACATCTAATAAACCAAAACTGGGTTTTTAATACCATCCAAAATAACTACACATGACTATGTTCTAAAATGACCCCACCCCCCAAACTAGTAGAATATTGACTCATTAGCAGTGGTGACACATAGTGACACACTGTTTCCATCCTGATGTGGTATGTATGTGGGCTACTACTCATCATCAGTCTGTTCATATGATACTGAACACTCTACCTGCTTAATATCACTATGTTCAACGTTTATGTCCAAGGCACAGCTGTGAATAATAGAATATGTCCAGTCTCTACTTTACTGAACATTTATCATAGCTATAAAGCTGAAACATGCTGTGAAATACTCATAAAAGCCAGTATCCATTGATATTTCAGTCAAACGTAACATTGTATTTTCTAAAAATAGAAATAAATATTAGACAAATAGTGGGGAAAAAACAGGTCCCTGAGGAACTCCATATTGATGACTCGGAGAGGGGGGAGGGGAGTAATAACTGGGGGAATTGGAAAAGACATAAATGACAACTGAGGTTATATTTTGAAAGTCCATATTTAAGAGGTTTTATAGTAATCTGTGCTGAAAAAAACAAAAACCTTTGTTTATATGGTGATAATTTTGGATTGGGGAAACTGAGCAAAGTCTGGATGAATATTTTTGACATTTTTGTGTCATTTAAAAAAAAGCATATTTCAAAAAAGTATATTATTGCCACAATTTGATGTTTTTGCCAAATCACATAGCCATAGTCTATTTAAACCCAAGCACTCTACATATGACAATAATTTTATGTTTATATAAATACATGGTTAACACAGTAAAAACGGTAAAATACCAAATAAAATCAACTTTATGGTTATTTTCTTTATGCAATTTACTCAACTTTAAGTCATGGGGAAGAAAAATGTGGACCACACTTGTTTCTTAAATATTTATGTTCATTTTCTTTAGACACATATAATGATAAAAACTAAAAAAATATCTCATAGTAGTTTAATTTCAGAGCTGATTACTATCCAGTTAACCTGTTTTATTGATAAAAAACCATAATCACTTCAGTTCTTACATCAATATCTGTATCATTGACTGTGCTTTTTTTCATTCCATGTTTTCTTTTCTGTCTTTTTTAGTCACATAATACATAAAAGACTTAGAACAGGATTATATAACCATTTTTAATGACCTTTGATGGTCTAAACATGTTTTACACAACTAAAGATTAACCTCCATCAACTAGTTAACCTCCACCCCTCCACCCACCTACACATACACACTTTTATTTTTATTTATTTTTAACTGTGCCCCTGCTCACAGTACACACACAGTAGTATAAAGTATGAATGTGATTAATGAATGTGGGTGGAAAATATGGTATGTGGATTTGATTATTATTACATTACGTAGGTGTTACAGTCAAACCATGATTTCTAAATATCATCTGAATAACATCTGTAATGAGAATAACTTTCAAACTCTGCATGAAGTAGAGTAATAACATAACATAACATAACATCATGTTTGTGAAACAGTGTAGGACACAGAGCAGAAGATGATAGAATATGTAAACACTGTCCACATATATTATAAATAAGAATGGGTGCGTAATTTATCCAAAACTGCGTTAAAAAATAAAATAAAATAAAATAATGGGAACATAGTCTCATTGCTTTAATAATAACTGTACTTTTGAGAAGTTGTTAGATGAATATTCTTAGTAAATTAAACTACTAAGTGTCGTTTTTATTTACCTTTAATCAGCCTGTTGAAATCAAACACCTCCTCTGCCTCCACTTGTCTGTGTGAAGATGCTTCCGAGGCGACAATAAATACAAACTGAAGACCCAGATCACCTAAATCAGACGAGCTTTGCCGGTATTCACCCAACCATCTTCAATCAAGTTACAAAAAATAAAAAATAAAATAAAGAAATTGTTATTCGGTAAGAAAAATCCTCCCACTGGGGATCGTGAAAGACGCAAGAAAAAAAAAAAAAGAAGAAAAGAAAAGAAAAGAAAACGCCTGTTGTGAGTCGGTTTTCAATCGGAAACCTTGTCCCTGGAAATAGTTTTCCCTCTGAATCAGTGACTCAATGACTGACAAGAGAATAAAAACTAAAGAATTATATTGGATCGGGTCGACGCAGGCTGCGATATGAATGTCAAATCCGCCACACATGCGTAAAGGCGCTCCTGGAGGCGCATCGCTCAGTTGCGACGCTGGTCAACTGAGCTCCAGCGGCGGTGATGAGGGAGGATACAGGGAGGGAGGCAGAGGGTGGAGAGGACGGACACTAGGGAGGAGATATCTAGCCTCCAGTTAACTCCTCACAGTGTGAAGGAAGCAGGAGGCGCAGTGACGCACATGGCCACTAGACGCTGATTCCAAAACCACATGGTTCACATTAACTGACATCTAATGTTTCAACGTGTCAGTTTTTTTTTTCTTCTCCAGGATCCATTTAGTCATTCGTTCTTTTGATTTGGACTCTTGGTCCTCTATATTTAACCCCTTGTAGACTGTTGTTATGAATGCACCTCAGTATTTCCACTGTTTTTTGCAGAGGTGGTAAAAAAAAAAAAAAGTACTAATATGCTGTACTTAAGGGTACAGCATGTGAGTACTTTTAACATGTAATATAAGTAGAGGTCTTATCTCTACTCACATGCTGTACTTAAAGGTGAATGTGTAGAATTGTCCATAGTATTCTTTATAATAATCATTCACTGATTACAATGGAATGAAATAGTCCCCAATCAGTCAAAAGATCACACTGTTCCATTACTTTTAACCTATAAAAATGAGTCTAAATATACATAGCGCTGGTACACCTCGTGTTGGCAGCCATGTTTAAATGTTTTGAAATGTATTCTCCATTTATCGTAGCTTAGCCGCGCTAGACTCCTAGTGGCAGGACATCAGTGATGTGTGGGCTGACCCAAAGTGAGCAGGTGCCTGTGGTCGCCCGCCATCATCCGCACTTACGGGTCACTAAAAAATATTTTTAATGATATTCGGTCCGGTTGTTTGTCGTTTGAGATAAACATTAGAATAACCTGGTAAATACGCTTCATTAACTGAGTGTCCGTGAAGGTGACATACAATGTCGTCAGTGTCCTATGGAGGGAGCAAGAGAGAAAGTTAAGTTGGGAGTGGAAGCGGCGCAAACGTACAAACAAAAAAAAGCTAAAGTTTGAGACACATTCACTGAGATTTTTAAAGATAATGAGCAGCTCCCAGTGTTTTCTTTTCCATGGAAACCGGGTTCTAATGTCTCTTTGGGTGTTACAGGTTGCCCACCTCAATGACATCGGATTTTAACACGGAAATAAATGCAGGTGTGTGAGTAAGGTCATTTGATGTTCATAAAGACCATTGATTACATATTTAAAAAGCGGGTTGGGTCCGTTCTTTTCAAAAACATTTATTGTGGTCCGAGACGCGGGCGGGTTAATTAAAAAAGCAGTCGGTTGGGGGTCGTTTATACATCGACCCACGCATCACTGCAGCACATGTAATGTACTACATGTAATGGGTGCGGTTACTGCTGTTACCTCACAGTAAGGAGACCAGGGTTTGATTCCCGGACCGTGCAGACCTTTCTGTGTGGAGTTTACATGTTTCTCTCTTCGTGTTTGGATGGGTTTTCTCTGGGTGCTCTGGTTTCCCCCATCACCCAAACACATGTTTTTTTAGGGTAAAAATCCTCCAGCCAGGAAACTGACCATGAGCCTGGCTCCACGTCTGCAGATGGGTACAACCATCCATGGCTGCCCACTGCTCCTTAGAAGGATGGTTTAAATGCAGAGAACAAATATCGTTGTACAATGAATTACTATCTTTCCAGTAGTCTAGTTATGCTGGATTCAACTTTTGGCTAGATTTCCCTGAAACTGGTCAATGAATCACGATGTATAGAGTCAGAGGGTGGGTGTAACAAAGTGACACTGCAACTGATTCAGAGAGAAACAACTGGAAACAACAATAGAAGAAAAACAATAACAGGTGGTGATTTCCTTTTATCAACGATGAGTGAAGAATGTGAGAAAATGTCAGCAATCTTTAAATTCTTTTTACAGAAGTGCAACAGTCGTTAAGATCCATAATGCCCAATTATCTTTAGTCTTTCCTAACTTACTCCAGACTCCTCCATGAACTTTCCGACGTCTAATTACGTCATCCTAAAGATTACGCTGATTGGTTGAAGTATCGTCCTATTGCATACAAAGGGATTTGAACCTTTTAGCCCCGCCTCCCCTAACTATGAAGCATGACTAGACTAGATGTAATGAATAGGGATAGCGCGGCTAGGCTAACAGAATCCAGGATCTCATCCAGATCTTCACCAAAATCCAATCCCTTGGTCCTTGTGTCATTCCCAAGTTATCCTAAAAGTTTAATCAAAATCCATCCATAACTTTTTGAGTTATGTTGTACACAGACGGATAAACATCAGCAAAAACATAACCACCTTGGTGGACCTCCCTTCATTTGGGGGGAAGGTCTGCGTTCTCAGAGTGCTTTTCTAGTTTTTGTTTTGTTCAGATTGTTGAGTGGAGAAACTGATCAATAGCAGTATCAACTAGCAAAGCACTCTGAGAGCACATACCTCTGCCAACTTTGAAATTTTAACATTGCAGTAAAGGGAGAATAAATGTCAAAGTGATCCAGAATACAGGATCTCTTGTGGATCACCACCAAAATGTAATCATTTGTTTCTTGTGACGACACATCCTGAAAATGTAATTAAAATCTGTCCGTACGTTTTTTAAGTTATCTTGACCCCGCATCCCCCACCACCGGATCACCACCAAAATGTAATCATTTCCAGATCTCCCCATGACCAACCTACCCTGTAAATTTCATCAAGATCAATCCATAACTTTTTTAAATATCTTGCTAACTGACAGACAGACAGACAAATAGACAAACAAACTCTGGCAAAAACATAACCTCCTTGACAGAGGTAATTAAGGAGGCTACTGCAATACCAACAAAAGGTTCAATTTACCCCTAAAACACTAACTGTAGCAAATATTCAGTATACTAAAAAAATCTATATATTGTATAAACTATAGTCTAATTAACTGACTTTCTTTACTCATATTTAAAGTAAGTCACTAAGGAGATAAGACACATTCATGAGGAGGTTAATGCAACACCTTAAGTATTGCCTGGCACAACAAACCCCGCCCCCCTTGCACACATTTCAGCTGATTTGTACTATCTCTTATCATTGTGAAAACACATTTTTGGTGACTGTGGCCTTGATATTTTATCTATATTCACCAAAATTTAATATGATCTATTCTGGAACACCTCACACCTTTGCTGAAAATTTCATGGAAACTGATCCAGTATTTTTTGCGTAAACCTGTTGATAAACAAACAAACAAACAAACAAACAGACAGCCCAATAAATAAACCAACTCAAACACTATACCCCTCTTCCCTTTGGGGGGCAGGGTAACAAAAGTTTCAGTGTAAAGGTGTCATTCCCCTGAAAACAACTTTTCCACGCTCCTTTTGGAATCTGATTGTCTTAATTGGAAATTGCAGAATACGCTAGTTTTTTTTTTTTCTAGATATTTTATTTTTTTTAATTTAATTTAGTTGTTTACATTATTTTCATTTATGTATCTATCTATCTTTTTATTTAATGAAATACCTTTTGCAATAGATGCCATTTTCTAAGTAAAACTGTGAAGCTTTCATCCACTGCAGCGGACAAAAATACACTCCTGGGTCTCAGGAGGATATTAATTTCACAAGTTCTTTATACTGGAACATTTATAAATCTGTTATATAAATGGATAAAAAAAAAAACAATTTATATGCAATACTGTGCAACATTCATTGACTGTCTTTTAGACTTGTTGTTTTTTCAGCTTTAAAATGAATGTGCATATGTATTTATTATCTGCCAATTTTATTCAAGTACAACAAGAAAATACAGGAAATATGTGCACAGCCTCGATACTGACTTTAACCTTGAGAACGCGTGTAGTTTCATTTTTTGTGTGCCCAAGGCTGTGCACATATTTCCTGTATTTTCTTATTGTATCTGAAGAAAAGAGATTGAGATATAAATATGCATGTTCACTTCAACTCTGCATGCGTGTGCACATCTGTTAACTCTTTATCATATATATTGAGAATATCAGATGAACAGCACTTAAGTAATTTGTTTGCAATTCAAGTTATAGAATATGTAAGATTTAACACGTCTAAAGTGAGACACAGCAGGAAGAAACATAGATTTTTCATGCAATGGTTAATTTTGAGATTTTGGTGCCTGCAAGGCTATTGAATAATCCATTTGAATGACTTTGAAATATTCTGTATTATTATTATTATTATTACTAAGAGCTTGAGCGTTTATTCCTGTTTTGATCAATTGCTTCCCATGGAAATGCATTAAATTCTTCAATGTAATTTTCTGAAAATTGCTTTTTTTTTTCACGCTCCAGTAGAAACATCTCAGTCCATGTAATGTCTAAATACACCAAACAGTTCAACACTTAGCAATGTTATTTAATGGTAGATTTCTTAATAAATCATTTTTGGCCTGATTCATCTGACATTTTAGAATAGAGTAGACTTTATTTTTCATTGCATAGATGCAACAAACAAGAGTATAAACAAAACAATTACACATGCATACATAACAGCATCCTTCATTTAAAAAGATTTTAAAAAAGCATTAAAAAAAAAACACAGACAGGATAACATATGACATAAATAAGGGGCTCAATATGTGCTATTTAAATAGATAAAACAAAATAAAAAATCAATATTTATTTCAACAGATACAAATAGATAAAAACAGATAAATGGAGAGAGGAAGACGGAGGCAGAGGTTGTGATATGGTTGTGATTATTGGTGTGAGGTATTCAGTTCAGTTATGGCTCGGTGAATGAACCACTTTTTGAGTCTGGAGGTGTGGGCTCTAAGTGCCTTATAGCGCCTCCCTGAGGGCAACAGGTGAACAGGTGAACACTGGGGTAACTGGGGTCTGTGAGGATCTTGGTGGTGATGTGCTGGCAGCATGACCTGAACATGTCTTCCAGTGGGGGCAGACTGAGTCCAATGATCTTCTCAGTTGTCCTGATGACCCAGGTCAGACTCTTGCGGTCTGTCTCTGTGCAGCTGAAGTACCAGGATGTAAGACAGTACTGTATGTCAGAACACTCTGTATGGAGCAGAGGTAGAAGACCCTGTTGAGCCGCATTTTGTAATAAACGTCCAAAATGTAATAACTTTTTCATTTCATTTTGTGATAAATTTTGCCGCATTTTTCATCAAATTGTCAATGTCTAATATGTCTAATTACCTGCCAAGACATAGACACACTTGGAATGTTTCCCAAACAGCTTCTTCAGTTTTAATGCCACACCATCAAAGCACCTGCTGTTGCAAAATGGAATAACTTATTACATAATGCAGCAAAATTTATTACAATTTGCAGCTTTATGACAAAATGAAATGAAAAAGTTATTATATTTTGGACATTTACTACAAAATGCAGCTCAACAGGCCCTGATGAATTCAGCAGGAAGGTGTTTTTTCTTTTTATTCATCTTAATCACAAAATAGGGTAAAAAAAAATAAATACATTTTAAGGCCATTGTTTACACAGAAAAAAAGCTTGCTTTGGATATTCTGACCCTCATTGCCACAAGAATAACATAAATGAGGCTCAAATCACTAAATGAACATTTCAAATTTCAACAGTTTTCTCCAATGTCTTCATGTGGCCTTTTCTGTTTCCCTGTTGGGGGGTGGGGTCATCTGGGTCTGTATATGTGGTGTTCATTTTGGACCTGGGACCATGGTTTGGTTCTCTCTGAGTGCAAAAACTGACCACATGAGACCCAGTGGGAGTCAGCTTGGGGCGGTTTGCTGCCCTGTACCTTCGTCCCCCCATCAGACCAGATGAGACGACCCGCTGAATGTAAGCATGTTACTAACTAACCAGGATTCAACATCAATGGGTCTAAGTCAGCCTGGGTCAGGGTCCCGTTGCAGGACCTCCTCCCGTGTCTGACTTGTGCCCCCGCTGAGCACATTTTCTCTGTGGCGGTGTGCCACAACCGGCTCAGGGTGGGCCAGGAAGGTGCCCCACTAATTTTACAGCCCCCTCCACCCAGACTTTGCTCCATATGAAGTTCCTCTTTCAGGCATTTTGTGTTCACACTGACTCATAGACTACAGGACCCTAACAGTGATGTCCAAAAGGGGTTGTGGTAACGTGTGCGCTCTGCGTGCCAGTCTGCCAATCTACCACTACACCGGCTGCACCACGCTGAGGTGTGCCGTCAGGTGGCAAGCTTGGTGCACTGTCTGAAGTCAGTGAATCTGTCACTGCGCTGAGCTGAATCTGTGGTCACCTGCCACAAGTGCGCACACCCATTTTGGCGTACCAGGGTCCACCACACTACCAAACTGCTCTGCGCCGACTGGAAACAAGCATTACGCAGGGTCCGCAAGCTTATGCAACAGGTGCTGCGCTCGGAAATTACAGCCCAATATTTTAATAAAAGAGGATGATTGATGAGGAAATCTTAGTTGTAAGATTGCAGACTCTAGAGCAGGGGTCTCCAACCTATTCCACAAAGGGCCGGTGTAGCTGCAGGTTTTTGTTGAAACCAAGCAGCAACACAACCAGACTTCAATCAATGAATCAACTGATCTCAGTCTGCAGAGAGTCAATTGGTCAAACTGTGAACTCTTGGTTGGTTGGAACAAAAACCTGCAGCCACACCGGCCCTTTGTGGAATAGGTTGGAGACCCCTGCTCTAGACAGAGCTTCCACCTCAATTGTTTTGAACCAACCTCAAACCAAACCCAGATAAATGTTTTTAACCCTCAAAGACTGAAACTAATATCTACTGATCTAGTTAATATGTTAGCATTTTACCCACTACGTTTACATAGCTGTAGTAACGGTCTTCCCTCTTTCTCCCTGCATACATGCAATAGTATAATAGAGCTACAGGATGTATAAAATATCAGATCTGATCAAATATTGCCTTCGTGACCAGTTTAAATAAATGAATCTACTTTCCGGAGTTGGACTTATTAGCTTATCAGATTAATTGGTTGCATCTTTCAAACAGGAAGGAAATGAAGTTTATTTTATCATGTTCATCATAACCCACAGTTCACTCTGGCTTTTACCGCCTTCAAATACCTTTCGCTGAATGTAATTAAACTGGTGCAAATATCAACTGATGCATTTTCTGATTCAAAGCAGAAAGATTTTGACAGACATGTTGTTTGCCGAAGCTGTTTTTATGATTGCCAGCGTCATCCTGCACAACTCAGGTAATAATAACTCTTCATTGTTTTCTAATCATGAAAAAGTTAGTTTCAGAGAGACTGCACACAAGTTGAATCGCATTACATTGTGTTTACTTGGAAAAATCATTTGAGCTCAGTTGTGTTTGAATGAATTATTTCTCTGCTGAAAAAATTAAATCTCTGAACATTGAAGTCTCTTCTTTTTCCTTTTACTAAATTACATTTACAAGCAAAGATCTGAACAGATTTATCATGCCTTATGTGGTTTATGTTGGTAATAAAAAATATGTGATTCATGTTCAAAATATCCTTTACAATACTTACCCCCCCCCCTCCCCCCGAAAATTTTGGTTTTGTTTTTCCGTCTGTTTTTTCAGCAAATTTACACAAAAACTACTGGACCAATTTCATTGAAATTTCCAAGAAAGGTGTGAGGTGGTCCAGAATAGATCCCATAACATTTTGGTGAATGTAGGTCAAAGGTTAAAGTCACCATAAATGTGTTTTCACAATGATCAGAAATAGAGAAAATCAGGAATTTCCTTTGAATTCCTGTATAGTCAGTTTTGCATGTGGCTTCTTTTTGATGTCACTGTTGATGTGCATTGACATCAGAACCTTGAAAGACACGTTTGAAGACTTGAGGTCAAAGGTCACAATAAAAGTCCAAATTTAATTTTGGATATAACTTTTGAACTATTCATCTTAGAGACTTCCAATGAGCACCAAAATGCCGATCTTTCAATTTTGCATCATGTGTGTATAGATTTTAACCTATTGTTGACCCAATAGGTCAAGGGTCACTGGATCAATACCAAAAAAGTGAGGGAAGATAGAGACTTGAAAAGATTAAGAACCTGGGTGTTTTATTTGACTGTGAACTTAGCTTTGAGCCACACATACGGGCCGTTACGAAAACTGTTTTTTATTATTTAAAAAATATCACCAGAGTGTGACCCTTTCTCGCTCAAGCCAGTGCGGAGACTCTGAGGGATGCATTTGTGACCAGCTGTGTTGATTATTCCAACGCTCTCCTTTCTGGTCTTCCAAAAAACACCCATTGCACCACTGAAGCTGCTGCTGATGAGGACCAGAAAGAGAGAGAGAGAATGCATATGACACCAGTGCTCAGGTCTGTGCACTGGCTCCCTGTGAGCTTCAGGATTGATTTTAAAGTGTTTTTATTAGTTTTTAAGAGTCTTAATGGTTGTGGGCCTGTTTATTTATCAGATCTGCTTTTAACATATGAGCCTTCTCGGACCCTCAGGTCCTTGGGTAGTAAGCTTTTAATTGTCCCTAGAGTTCACACTAAAACACATAGTGAGGCCTCATTCAGTTTTTAATTCCTCAAACTATGGAACAGTCGACCTGAGGATCTGAGGTCTGTGAGTGTTCATATTTTTAAGGGTAAACTGAAAACCTACTGTTTTAACTTAGCTTTTTGTTAAATTTTACTCTTAACCAATTTCATTCTGCTATTTTATGCATTTACTTTTATTTTATTACCATTATTATTTCATTTATTTTTATTTATTTATTATATTCTTTTTAATTTGGTAAATCTTTTAACCTGTTCTTACAATGGTGGGATAATGGGGGGGGGGGGGTCTGATGTAAAGAACTGCTACATGCACCATGTATGAAAAGTGTATATATATATATATATATATATATATATATATATATATATATATATATATATGTTTGATTGATTGATTGATTGATTGATTGAGAGACTTAGTTACTATTATTGAGAGATAGGAAACCTGGCATGGGCTTCAAAATGACCTTTGGCCTTGGGTGATTTTAAAGGGTCAAAATTAAGGTCACATGATTTTAACTACAAAAAAAGTGGTAATCAACTATTGTTGACTGATAGAAAACTAACTGTAGGCTCCAAAATAGTATTATGACATTTCACCCTGAGCGACATTGAAAGGACAGACCTATAGTCTCACATTTTGAGACGAAGATATCCATTAAGAGCTGAAACCTTTGTGAGGTTTTTTTAATTCACATTTCATGCTGCACATGTTCAGTGAGAAAGCTGTAAATAATAATATCCCCAAAACGTGGCACGTCAGGCATGTAATGGTTTTTGCGTGCACTGCCGCCACCATGTAAGGTTTTTTTTTGTGTTTACATGTTAACTTTTGGACGGCTGGATGGATTTGTCTCAGTTTTGGTGTGCTAATGCTCTAGCATAAGTACATGAACTGATTACATTTGGAATGTCAAAACGTTGAAGATGGCCGAATTTTATCTGGCCCTTAACTTTTAACCGGGTGGATGGATTGCCACCAAATGTGCTCATGCTGTAGGTCAGGCACATGAAGTCATTCCCTTATATGTTGTATGTAATATAGAAGTTTATGAATGGGTGAATGGGAGTGATGTCAAATTTGATAATGGGTGACTGGTAGCATTGCATTTCGGGGATATACCTTTACCAGTCAGAGACGACTGCATAGGCCTTGTTTTTTGTTGGAAATTGCAATGCACCAAAATTTCTAAGTGTCTTTATTTTTCTTTCTGCTTTCTGCATAAACAAGGGTTAAAAAAAAAATGTCTGCTGTAAACAACATCAGATATCATAACCCACTTCCTGTCTTTAAGGAACTAAAAAAATATATACTTTTGTAGCCACAGATTGTAAACTGCGAAAAAGTAAAACAAGCAAAAAAAAAAACACATGATACTACCTTCTGTACTGTGTGGAAATAACCAGGAAACTGAACCAAAAAAAAAAACCATAATGTCACTAAACAAGCTTAAATAATCTTGAATCCAAAACTAATGACTAATGACTAATTTTCAGTTAAATGGTTTTAAATATAAAAGTAAATGATGATGCATCATTTTTAGTTTAATGTTTTTCTTTGAACTCTACTCCTGTGAGTCATGTCTGGTTAGTTATTCATATATTTAATTGTTTAACAAAGTGGTTTTTAAATAGTGAGATGGGCCTCCCCTGGGGGGTGCCAGAGGAAGTGTAAATATGTGCTTAGTCAATGTCAGAACATATAAAAATTTTACCACAAGTGAAAAGAATATGGGACACAGAATCTGGGGTGAGCAACATATGAAGTCTAGCGCTGCTAAATTAAATTTTAGTTTTTCATGTATTGGTCCAGTGCCACAGTCTGTTAGGAAGCTTAACACTTTAATTAAGCTTCCACTTAATGTCTAACTTTATTAATAAAGTAAACGGAATGCTGTTCTTGAACCATTTGGATAACATGCAATCGTTGTTTTCTTATTTTACAAATAAAAAATATGAAGATTAAAACCAGAATATTGGCAGTGTGCCCTGTTAAATAATGGATAAAGTGATATTTGTTGATGTTTTGAAATGTTTTGGACCACATTTGGACTACATATTTTTTGGTTTGATTATTTTTGTTGGACTATGATCACATTTGTTGGAATATTGTTCTTCTGTGGATAATTATGAGACATAAAAAGTAAGATACACTGTTTTCTATTGTTGTTTAAATAAATGAGTCTCATATCAGCTCATTCCTGAGAATCTCTGTTGTCAAACTATACTGACTGTCGGCTATATACTGTCGAGCTGAAAGGTTCAGGTGGTTTGCTTACATATATGAGTGACTACTTCTGGAGACTACTTCCATTGGAAGGTTAAAGGGCTAATGAATTGTGGATGTTTTAAAACACATAAAGGTGTAAAAAAAAATAAATAAAATAAAATAAAATATATATATATATATATATATATATATATATATATATATATATATATATATATATATATATATATATATATATATATTGAGGGGGAGTTAAAACATACACAGATGTAAAAATACACAAAAATTTTAAGATGTGTTAAAAAAAAAAATACTATGAAAAACATACAGAAGTGAAAATCTATTTAAAAAGTGTTTTAAAAAACAGAAAAATTAAGATGTGTTAAAAGAGATGTTAAAAAGTTGTTTTAACACATTTGTTAAATTGTTTAATTCAAATGTTAAACATGGGGACGCTGCTTCTGAGTTCTTTTAGAAGAGGCAAAATATCCCACAATTTAAAAAACTCCTGGTTTAATCCAAAAAAGACCCAAACATCAACCAAAGCCATCTACTCATGTAAAATATGTAATACATAATGATCCAATAATTTTGTCAATATATGTAATTAATTGATGTAAAATCCGCTTTGTCATTCTTTAATGGTTATCAGATATGACCTATTTGGAAGTTCAGAGGCTGTGTCGTTACCATGGAAACACTGTCATCTTATGCATGATTGATTCACCAGTAAAAACCCATTGAGTTTCATAGATAATAGTAGATGAAGACAGTTCATCATAAGTTCAAGTCATATATTTTGCTGGAAATTTTATTTTTTTCCCCCTTTTTTTCTGTTTTGATTTAATAATCTTGGAATTCACTTGGAGCTTTTATGAACATCTACATGATCTGTGAATTAAATATTAGAAATTGATGATGTGATTTACACCTCAAAATGGACTATATATATAGAGAGAGAGGCTAATATTCTAATAAATAGTATTAATAATTATTCAAATATTTAATACCTGTTTATCCACTAACCTACCAATACATACAAATAACTGGTGTAAAATAAAGTTTATTGTCTTTTCATGGTCATCAAATATGACCCATTTGGACATTCAGAGGCTCAGTAGTTACCATGGAAACACTTTATGATAATCTTTTAAACTCTGAGATTTTATGAACATCTATATGATCAGTGAATTAAATATAGAAAAAGGGTAGATTTTTACAGAAGAAATGTAAAATAAAGAGGAAAACATTTCAATAAATGATGATAAATCACTTAAGAAAAGATACATAAAGAGAAAAAAATCATTTGTAAAACCACCACAAAAGTAGCACATGTGTTAATGCAGCAGACGTCGTTCATACAAACAACACCTGTCCTTAATTTACTGTGAAGTGTTTTTTGTTTTATTTTTTATCCAGGTGTTCAGGGAGAAAGAAACCAAATCTGTGCCTTAAAAGGTTCATCTGTGAATCTGTCATGCTACACTTATCCTTACGCCAACCCCAGATGCTACTCTGTCCACAAATTCAACACCACGTACATACAGAAGGACATTGAGACAAACCAGGTAACATTCAACGTGAGTGAAGACAGCAACACCACTCTGACCTTCAACCATGTGACAGACGCTGATGCAAACATTTACTGCTGCAGTGATCATACTGAACAATGTTGGATCAATGGATGTCAGCTTCAAGTTGCAGGTACAATTTTTTTTCAGTTGTCTTTTAAATGTTGCAGAATCATTAAAAAAAATATGCTGACAATCATATATATATATATATATGCTGGTTTCCATGTTTCATGAAGACCAAGTTTGTAAACATATTTTCTTCTTCTTTTTCTGCTTTTTTAATAAGTAAATAAATACATAAATTCAAACTATCATTTTTTAATTACAAATATATATATATATATATATATATATATATATATATATATATATATATATGCCATTTTATGTTACCTTTGTCCAGTCTATCATTCTCTTGTCTTTTTCTGTTTACTACACAGTAAATTTTGCAGTGTTAAATCAACACTTAGAGAGTTTATTTAACTTCTTCTAGAGTGTATTTGGTCCCATTGTCTCCAAATTAACACTGCAAAATCTACAGTGTATTCTTACCTGCCTTAGGACAACAGATGTAAATTAGCTTCTTTGCTAACTCTGGCATATTTACATTGATGCTTTCTGCTGACATGTTGATGAATATGCACTGTCCTAATTCAAATAAATAAAATAATATAGATATGAAAAAAAAAGAAGTCCAGATGCACCATTTTAGGCTCAATGTTTAAAGGGTTAAGTTTGAACATTCACCAGTAGTTTCCATGGTGATGGCAGACCTCCAGGTGAAGGTGCTTCCTACTGAACCTCTAGATGAAGGGACAGTAACGCTGATGTGCACCACCAGCTGCGATCTGACTGAGAAGCCCACATCCTACATCTGGTACAAGAATGGACAGTTTCTGTACGAAGACTGGTCTCCCTGGTACCAGGAGGCGCTCATGGACGACAAAGGCACCACTTACTCGTGTGCCATCAAAGGCCACGAGGCAGTCAGAGCTCCTCATGTTTCAGTGGGTGAGTGACTTTTACCCAGTTTAACCTGGTTTAGTTCTTCAAGAGCTAACCTCCCATGAGCAAAGGAATACATTTGATTTGATTTGAATCTTTATTTCAAACGTTCCTCACATAAGTGATATATCATTTAATAAAACACAACATATAATACAAAATAAGGAAAGAAAAAAGAAAAGAGAGGGGAAAAAAGTATTTAAATAAGTGACATACAATGCAATTTCTCAAATGGAAGGATTTGATTGATTGTTTGATTGGTTGAATGACTGATATCTTTATTTTGTAAATGAAAATTTTAAAACAGAAATCCAAATTCTATTCTATTCTATTCTAATCTATTATATTGTATTATATTATATTATATTATATTGTATTGTATTGTATTATATTGTATTATATTATATTATATTATATTATATTATATTATATTATATTATATTATATTATATTATATTATATTATATTATATTATATTATATTATATTATATTATATTATATTGTATTGTATTGTATTGTATTGTATTATATTATATTCATATGGTAAGAGTGTGGGTGATTCCATTGCATTCATTTTAATGTGACATCTCCATGTTTTGCATCTTATTTTTGCAGAGTTTTGATACAAACTCTGCAAAAAAAAAAGTGTAAATAAACAGAGACATTCAGGAAATGCATAAGTTTAATTAAATACTATATCCTATGTCTTGTATTCAGATTCTGTCAGTTCTGCCTGTTTCACTGTGCACTATGCAGAGGGAAGGATGTGTTCAAATGAGCAGAAGTCTGCGGAAAAGCCCTGCTCCATCACATACCCCAAAGGTAACCTACTCTAAGACGCCTGTAAAAAAAAAAAAAAAAAAAAAAAAGGATATATTTCAATACAACACACTAACCAGTATGAAATGTTTTTATTGTGTCTCTATAGATGTAAGCATTCATGAAGTGAAAAAACAGAGTGTATTAATACTGGAATGTAACAGCAGCTGTCCCCAGACCAGCCCTCACAACGATTTCAGGTGGTTCATCAGCAGAAAGCTGTTTGGATACTGTGAGAATCAATACATTACAGTAAAATCCAGTGATTTTAACACTGACACTTACACTTGTGCTGTAAAAGGCCATGAAGATCTGCATTCTGATGAATTCAGTGAGTATGAGCTTGTGTCTGTATGTAAGATTTTTCAATGATCTTTTATAAAACACCATATTTCATTAAACACAGTCACCCAAAGAGTCCTCATATTTAGACAAAAAAAAGCAGCTATGAGCGCTCAGGAAATTGTGCAAACAAAATCTTTTACTCAGGTGCTCATCTGTACCGGGTGAGGTCTAAGTCCAGAGAAGTAAAAAAAAGGCAGAGGCAGTCCGAGATTTTCAAAAATATATATCAACAATGTATTTAATGAAACAATGTAAAAGCTAAAAACACATCCACCTACGCGTTGCGGCCAAGGGCCTTCATCAGAGCATACATATATTTTTTTTTTAAATCTCTGAGTGGCTCTGCCTTTTTTTCCTTCTCCAGTCCTCATATTTACTTCTTAATGTCGCCCAACATTGGTTGAGAGAGATTATTGTCATCACTGCGTGTGTGTGTGTGTGTGTGTGTGTGTGTGTGTCTCCACAGAGACATATCATGCTATAACTCAATGAATATTTGAAATATCACCATGAAATTACATGAGCATATACATATATCTAATGTGCATCGGATGCAATGATCCATTTGAGTAAAGGTCAAAGGTCAAGGTCACAATTAACTAAAAGGTCCAAATCACATTATTTGTTATAACTCAAGAATAGAGGGTCACAGAACTTTCAGATTGGTACCAAATGATGTGGAATGAAGATTTGTACAGTTCTTGTAATTGGTGTTATCACCTACGACCAAGAGTTTTTGAGATCTCTGGAGGTCAAAGGTGACATGTCGCAAAATTAACTTCTTCTAACACTGTTTGTATGTGTCAAGCATAGACATATCACACTATAACTTAATCAATACGGGATATATTATCATAATATTACACGCACTGAGGCATATATACATATAACGATATTATCATTATTGCAAAAGGTCAAAGGTCAAGGTCTCATTTAGCAGAAAGGTCAAAATCACATTATTAGCTCTAATTCAAGAACAGGTTGTCATAGAAACTTGAGATTGGCACAAAATAGTGGCGAAATTAGGCATTCTCTGAATACTTCTTTTCTAGTAGGGGTTTAACCTCTGCATGTGTTGAGGTGATGATGATGACAATGATGAAGTGCTTTGCAAAAAAAAGGATTAATTTACATTTAAAAAACAAAAACTATTTAACTGTCTGAAATTGTCATCCTTTATTTACTCTAGCACACTTTAAATGTTGTGAATTTGTTTCTAGGTGGTTCTGCCATTACATACAGCCTCAGGAGAGTCTGTGCTCTGGAAGGATCTTCAGTGACTATATCCAGTCACGGTGGTTTTGCTTATGACATTTGGAAGTTTAAATCATGGTATGAACCAAAGACGGAACCCCATGGTGAAATAATAGAAGGTGATGTGGAAGTGAATCAGGACCAAACCAACCTGACTATGAAAAACCTGATGAAGAACAACTCTGGAGAATACATGAGGACAAATGAATATCAACTACATGAGCCTGATTATATTTTTCCTGGAATGATTTTGATCATCACAGGTCATTTTAAATTCCATATATTTTAATGAAATATCTAACACAACTTTACCGTGTTTCTTCCCACTGTAGGAAACCTGGTGGGATAGACAGCTCCCACTCCCACGGTGGAACTTGAAGATACAAAATCCAACCCATATCACTTTGTTTATTTAACATATTTAAATAACAAAAATGTTTTCAAACTGCTGCACATAGAATTTTAAAAACAATCCAACAAATAAAACACACTAAAACAATAAATAAGTGGGTCACACTTTATAAAACCTACACACAATTGACTATGTATTAACCATTTATTACCGATTTATAAATGGTTGTTCATTATGTATTAACCATTTATTACCTATTTGTTAATGTCTTGTAAAGGTTCATACTAGTGTAAATGTAAAATTAGATTATTTTTAACCAACAGGTGCAGTGTTTACAACTGTTTCTTTGTTTACCTGTAAAGCAGATATACAAACACTGCACCTGTTGGTTAAAAATAATCTCATTTTACATTTATCTTTGGAAGACACTAGTATGAACCTTTACAAGACATTAACAAATGGTTAATACACAATGAACAACCCATTTATAAATGGGTGATAAATGGTTAATACATAGTCAATTGTGTGTAGGTATTATAAAGTGTTACCAGTGTTGTACCTGAACAAGTTCATTGAACGATCGTTCACGAACGATATCATATTTGTAACGAACATGAAGGACTCGTTCACTTTTGCCAAATGAACGGGAAGTTGTGAACATGGTTATTCTGGCATTTATTGAACTGCGCTCTTATGTAGTTCACATTTCATTCTTATCACGTTGCAATAAAGGTATAAAATGGGATCAAAACACAGCATTATCATAGATGTCATTTTCGTATTATTCTGAACAAATTTTGGCAACATAATGTTGTGGAATAGCCAATGAGAAGCGTTTTGGGCGGGACAGAGAGAGAGAGAGAGAGGGGGGTGCAGAGAGTTTTTGGGTGCAGAGAAAAAGAGTTAAATGTACAGAGTGTGACCGGCGACCGGAGCAGGTGTTGTCCCGTTCTTGAAAATAAACATTGAAAACGAAACTCACTGAAACCGCTCCTTGTGTCTAAGAACCCGCAGAGGGAAGTTAACCCCGGGGTAAGGTACTTCCTTCGGCCCTGGAGATTTTGTACGAGAGGAAATCATTTTCCCCTGATTTCCTGACTACAGTCAGGATAACGTCAGGAAGGGTTAATAAGTTTACAATAATAACACAAAAAAAACAACAACAAAAAAAAGAACAAAAACGTTCATTTTAGGATCCATGAACTTCTAGTTCATAATTTGGAAGAATGAACGATGAACTGAACTAATTCATATTTGTTGTGGTTTCCAAATAAATGGCTCAAGTGGAAACCCCCAACATAAGAAAGGACATTGTAATCAAAATAAAGTTTTAACAGTTTTTATTAATCAGTAAACAGATTGGTAAAATTAAAGAAATTAAATACTTTACCAAACATAACAACCAAGGAGAAGCTGGAGACGCCGGCAAAAGAAAAGAATGAGGAGGGGCCCAGGCTACCCCTTATAGGGACATCGAAGCTGTGCCCCCCCTCCCCTAACTTAACAAGATAGTCCTCACTGAAACGAAAAGATATAACAAAACGACGGGGTGCCGGCCATCTCCAGCTCAAACTGACATAACAACTAAAAACATGAATAAGAGCTAGAAGAACAGAAATGCACGCAGAGCCAAATGATGCTGGGTCTGTGTCTCTCATCACAGTGGTGGAGCTGGCATTTATAGCAGGGGGTGGAGCATGCGCTGATTTGGGAAACCTACTGCAGGTGCCAGCTGGGTGTGTCTGAATAAGGGAGACAGAGGGTGTTATGCAGACAGTGATTGATAATTGACACACTGAGTGTGTGTGTGAGTGAGAGTGTCATGGCCACACGCAACAATATTGGCTAACTTGAACTGAACTTTGAACTAGTTCCTAAACAAGGTGAACTTTCCCAACGCTGAGTGTTACCAATAAGTGCGTGAAACAACAACAATGCTATCAATAAAAAATAAGTAAAATAGTTAGAAGTAGGAAAAATTTGCACGTAACCCTCCAGAGGCGGGAGGGAAAAATCACAGTTTAGTTTGATTGACATATCACCATTTAATCATTTGGAATGGACTCTCAAAATAATTGGATGGTGTTTTTTCTGACACACTTTTATTCAGGTGTTTTATTGAGGAAAAAATTCAAGCGAGATACAAATTTATTTTATTTCACTGTGTTCCAACCTAAAAAAAATTTAGGGTGTCAGCTTTAAAAAGAGACCAGCCCCATGGATGTATACTCCAAATAGTTCAAGAACAGCATTCAATGTACTTTTTTTTTTTTACACATTTAGGTGAGATGTAGACAAAAATGTCCGGAAGTTTAAAATTAAGCAATGTAGTAAAAAAAAAAAAAAAAAGCACCAGGAAAACATCTCGTACACCTACCTTTAAGTGACCTTTACATTCTATTTCCAGGTGTTAAAGTGACCATGTTTCCCTCTGCTGTGGTCACAGAAGGCCACAGAGTCACACTGACCTGCACCACCAGTTGTCCTCTGACTCACAAGTCGACATACGTCTGGTTCTTCAACCGTCTTCCTCTGACCCTGAAGAACAATTTAAACAAACACTTGGTTCTGGACCCGGTCAGCCTTCATCATGCAGGAAACTACTCCTGCAGTGTTAAAGCCCCTCAAAACGTCAGCTCCTCTGAAGTGGTTCTCACTGTTCAATGTAAGTGAAACCTTACACTAGGAGCGAAGGGTGAATATGAATGTACTGGGAAAACTGTTATACAAGGGTGTCCCATGAGTCTCCATACATAGGAATAATAAATGTTTCTTGACATAAATTATTTTTTATTTCTATAATAGATGATTTCAATGTGTTGCTCTTTATTGAAAAAGGGTGACATGGTGGTGCAGTGGTTAGAACCCATACCTCACAGCAAGAAGGTCCCTGGTTCGATTCCCAATGCCAGACCTTTCTGTGTGGAGTTTGCATGTTTTCTCCCGGTACTCTGACTTCCTCCCACCATCCAAAGACATGCACTGATAGGTTAATTGGTTAATCTAAAATTGCCCATAGGTGTGAATGTGAGAGTGAATATAATCATACCTCAACTTATGAAAGACCCAGCTAACGAATAATCCAATTTACGAAAAACCTTTGTGTCAATTTTTTGTCTTTGGATATGAAAGAAAATTCTATTTACGAAACGAAACCCCGTAGATGTAAATACAGTACTGTACGTAGCATCCCATTGGCTATGAGGGAGTTACCCATGAGCCTTTGACCCTCACTCTTCATAGAGTTTTAACAGGCGTAAAAGACAGAGTTGCTGCTTTTTCATGAGTATTTCCCAGTGTTCTCATTAAAACTTTTTTACAGTACATATTCATTATTCATCATCAGCCCAAAGAAAGTGATACCTGGTGCGAATGAAAAGAAGAAGCGGGCTGCGTTATCAATAAAATTGAAACAGGAAATGATTAAAAAAAAAAAAGGAGGAGTTAACCATCATTCTATCAGCACCAATAAAAGACATGCTGGTGAAATCTCATGAAATTTCTGAATTCGTGGCTTACATCAATGACATTAGTTGGAGACACTTTCATTCAGTTATTAACATCTTTGCTAAAAACCAAACCAAAAAAGTCTAGATTTAATTCCATAATGTTCATGAAACATGGACATTGTTACTCTGAGCAGAAGAAATATCAGCTGAAGGGAGTCATACTGTATTTATCTACTTTTATCTTTAATGTTTACTTTATAATCCGTTTATGGACCTGTTTATAGAGCATAATTATGACTTTGGGGATATCTCATTTGTTTTATGGATATTTTATGGGTAATTAAAACACACAAACACACATTGGCGCCTGCAGATGTACGCCCATATATGGACTGTATGTACCTGAAAGAGAGGCTCTCTCTCTTTTTCCCTCTCTCTCTCTCTTTCTCTCTCGCTCTCCCGCTCTCTCTCCTTGGGTTGTACTACAAAAATAATATAATATATAAATATGCCAACACCAAATTTTCCTCTATGTTTTAGAGCAAAATGAAATTATGGGATGAAAATGTTCACATCTATCAACTATCCTTTAAAAACAATGTGAATAACATGAATAAACTGACACTTATTTAGAAAACTGAATGCAATGGTGTATGCCCATATATGGATTGTACGTACCAGAGAGAGAGAGAGAGAGAGAGAGAGAGAGAGAGAGAGACTTTTACCATCAGTCTGAAAAATGAAGAATGCAGATGATTATTTTTTTAATTGGCATAAATTGTTTTTTAGCACAGGGTTCTGAATATCTTTCTGTCAAAATTTAAATTCCATGTGTAATGAGAAGTAATCAACAAAAGGGAAACTGATAACATCATACTGATGACATTCACAATGTGACTGTTCTATGGTTTACAAAGAAAATACTGATGATGACTATAGACATTCCTATTAGTTTAGTATTTTAATCACCTTTTTTTAACTGATGAAAACTCTTTAATATGCCAAGTATTCTAATTGGCTATACCACTGTATATTTTTACATAATTTTGACAAATTTATAAATATGTATCAGGTGAATTGTCCAAAAGTGGGACATTTAAGCTTTATATTAAATAGAATTTGATACATTTGATAATAAATAAATTATATATATATATATATATATATATATATATATATATATATATATATATATACATAACATAATATATATATATATATATATATATATATATATATATATATATATATATATATATATATATATATATATATATATATATATATATATACATAACATAATATATATATATATATATATATATATATATATATATATATATATATATATATATATATATATATATATATATATATATATATATATATATATATAACATAATATATATTATTATTATTATTATTATTATTATCATCATCATCATATTGGCCTAACATTGTAATATACTACAGAAATTTGAAATGCTTCTTATGTGCTGACATGTTGATAGTTTAATATTTAGTATGAATAACTTTACTCAATAAAAGTTTACTAAACATCAAATTGTTTAGAGAACTACTGCAGACACTGAAAACGGATTTATAATTTGAAGTTAAGATTATGTTTATGATAATTTCAGTGTATTTTTATGTATTTTATTTGAAAAGGGAGTGGTTTCAAACTCTTAACATGATATGATGTTCAGTTATGTTACTTTCATGTTATGCAAACACCAACTACTTTTTACTTGTATACTTTCACTTCTCCTATTTTTATATTGCATCTAAAGTCTAAACTCTTTGTCTTTAATGACAATGAAGAAGCATGATTACTAGCTCTACTTTACAAGACTCTTTTATCACAAAACTATCTGAACTGAATAATGTGTGTACTGTTTCCAGCTCCTGTTAAGTAGTAGTAAGTTCTTCATCAGAGGTGGTACAAGTACTCATGTTCTATACTTAAGTAGAAGTATAACAATTTGTGTGAAGAAAATATGCTGGTAAAAGTAGAAGTACTAATTCAATTCCTTTACTGAAGTAAACATAAAAAATACAACCTCTCAATTGTAATAAAGTTTAAAAAAAAAAAGAAAAAAAAAGAAAGAAAAAAAAACTGCATTTTTTTCTATGAATTAAATAATACTTATTTAACCAGGAAAATCTGAAAAGTTTCAAAAGTATCCAAAAATAAAAAAATATCCTTAAAAGTGAGTAACTGTGTAGATAATGTGTTTGAATGAGTTACGGTACTCAGTTTTGTTGGTAGGGGCAGGAAAGTTTGGAAAAATAGAGAGGGGGACTCACAATTGAAACAAAAAGTCATCATTATTAGATGAAAAAATGAATAATTATGAAATAATGTGTCAAAATTCTGATCTAAAAAAAATCACAATTATGAGTTAAAAATTCATAATTATGAAACAGAACGTCATCATTTCTCTCCTCTACTGATTTTCCCACTAAAGCCACATATTTACATACTGTCACATCTGTTTAGTTTGAAATGAACAACTCTATTCTGACACTGAAATGAGTATAAAGTACATATATGCATGGAAAAAATTTAGTAAATAGGGAGTAAAAGAATAAGTTGACACAAAAAAAAATTACCTAAAAATCTACCTTAGTACAGTAACAAAGTATTTTTTACTCTACTTAGCTTATACAGTGTTCAAACTTCACATCTGTTTCTTTTCAGCTCTGAATACAGCAGTATTAACATTGAATGCAATAAAAGTGGCATTGTTATTGTTGATAACTCTTGGTGGATGTCTCTCCTTCTATATCAGGTGAGATCTTCACTTTTTCATATTTGTACATGTAAGTCCTACATACCTTTGAGCTGACCTAATGTCTCACACTCTGGTTATTATTACAATTTAGGAGAAAGACAACTCCAGCCTTGACCACTAAGCCAAGGACTAAAATAAAAACTGAACAGGTGAGTTCAGTGTCAACTTGCTGTGTAAGTGTATATGTTTGTGTTTTGATTGGTCATATGTTTCTCTATGCATCAGATTGAACAGCGTTATGAGAGCATCGCACTGAAGACCAGGAATCCTGTGGCTGCACCTAGGAAATAAAAGGCAGAGCAGCTGATGAATAACCACTCAGACGACCAGATGCCAGAGTTAGCTTTAGCATAGAAAAACCTCCAAACTGATAGAGTATAATGTATAATGCTATAAAACCTTATCTTTCAGCTTCCTGCTTCAGATAGTGTTCTTATCTTTGTTTGACTCATATATCTGCTCATGAAAAAGTGCTTGTTGTAATGTTACTCAACATTGTGTAACGTGTGTATTATTATAACATTTGCATATTCTACTGTTTCCTTCAGAGCTAGGTATTGTGTAAAAGTCTCATGCAGCCTTTAGATTTGTTGTAATAGGTGTGACTTTATTCATAAAAAGAAATATGTAATGAATATGTGCAAAATATTGACATACTCAAAGTAATTTAAGTCATTTAACATGAAAAATGTGATATTTTCAGGTGAGTTGGGTACATGTAAAGCAGGCATGTCCAAACTATTCCACAAGGTGCCGGTCTGACTGCAGGCTTTTGTTCCCATAGACATAGTATACTATGCATAAATAGTATATTATACAAAGTATACTATGTCTATGTTTGTTCCAACCAAGAGTACACTGTTTGACCAATCGACTCTGAAGACTGAGATCAGTTGATTGATTCCAGTCTGGTGTGCTTCTGCTTGGTTGGAATAAAAACCTGCAGCCACACTGGCCCCTTGTGGAATAGTTTGGACATGCCTGATGTGAAGCATTCGGTCTCTTATTTTAACAGATGATGCACTTAAAACAGTGACCCCTGCTAGTTGATATTTGACACAGCACACTTATCACAACAAAGACAATCCAACACAGGTGATTCCACAAATTATCCCATTTACTTGGATGAGGCATTATGCTCATTAAAATGGGCTGGTTCAATGAACAGGTTTGAACCAATATATGGCAGGACCTTGACTTGATGGACCTGGAATTTCCCACCTCTGCATAATACAGCAGATCTAACATTGTAATGTGAGGTTTTGTCACTTTTAGGTGAATGTGGTTGTAAAACTAAATCCTGCTTCTCCTAAATGAGTTGCTGTTTGTGAACAACCTTTGGTAGATATCATAATCATCTGTTCTGTTTACTGACGGTGTGTGTAATAGATGGGTCACAATGAATGCACATGCTTTAATTGCTTAAAATTTTGGTCAGAACATTTTGGTTTATGTATTGTGTCACATTGTATGTATATATATATATATATATATATATATATATACACACACACACAAGTAAACACTTAAAAAGCAAATAGGTATTCAGACTTTACATGTACACAAATATCACATTATGGTCTAATTAAAAACAATACATTAATTGAGAAAACACAAAATTGGATGCATTAAATATAATCATTTATAATCCTTGGCTATCCCAATTTCTAACCTCTACATTTCAACTGATAAAAATAGTACTAAAATTATTTGTCCCACTTTCCTATTAGATATCTGTGTCCCTACACTTACTGGTTAATAATAGTTATCTAATTGTTATGAGCAGGGAGAAAATATGGAGCAGAGCCTGAACGCCAAGATCAAATATATCTACATTTGTATTCTCATTGCATAATCTTATATATTGCTTTGCTTTCTATATTGGTTTATTCTATTTTTCAGTTTTCTGACGGAACTGCAAATTATTATATGTCATTCCAAATAAATGGAAACAGAAAATGAGATGCATTTTGTCTTTTGTAGAGACTTACCATATTTTATTGGACCTGTGCTTATTATATTTGCAGCATAATGCATGTTGAGTTAATATTTGGCCAAAGTATTTCAGAATTGCTGTATTGTTGCAATAGTGACCACACACTTATTATAATAACAGTGGCATTTACATTAAACATAATTTAAAACTTGCAAGAATCATACAAAACAAGTGTCTTGAAATGTAGATTGATGAGAAGCTAACTTTGCCAAATTTGGATGGCTCCCTCCCTCTCACTAGATTTTATTTGGCACTTATTAATCTTTTACTTTCATACATCGCTGCATTACCATATTTTCTCTTCAATTGTTTTGTTGTGTTGTTTATGCCTTATTGAATGTTATGCAGTGCTTGTTTTCAATTCAATAATTTTGAAATGTCCTTTATACATTTGCAATGAACTGATTGACTTGGTTTTGGTGGTGGTGTGGTTAATGATACCCATTGGGTGTTAATTGACCCCTATAAACTATCAAATTATTTTAGTGTGCTGTAGGTCACAACTAAACTGGAAAATCGAGTATCCTTTTTTACTAAAACAACTTTTTTTTTTTTTTTACCAAAGTCTATCCTTCTTTCAGTTAATTTATCGACGGTACATGTCTTAACTGAAATTCCATTTATTATTTAAGTCTTCAACTAAAGCTCAGTTGTTGTCCGCATAGTTTTTTAATTATAATTTCACGTATGAACCCTGCTACACGTGACGCAAGCCGTTTGATAGTCACGTGTTCGGACTCTACGGTGGTGTTGAGCTAAAGCTAACGCTAATTACGGACGTTGCTTTGAGGCGTAACCGGTTAAACCAGCTTGAGTCGAACATATCGTCAGACCACTGCGGTAAAACACTATGGACGGCAGAGGCTACGGTTCTGGTAAATCTGCACGATTTTAATAATCTCATAACAAACCTAAACGATTAGAAGGGCTTCAATCAGTTCTTGAGTCTTGCTTTCTTTTAGCTACATTCGATGTTAGCAAGACACGTTACGCGAACTATACCAAGTTAGCTTGTGTAGATGTATAGCTTGCCATTAAGTACCAACAGTCATTGTATCATTATTATCATACTTGAGAGATCGGCGTTGTATTAACCATCTTAGATTGTTTATTATCATTCTTACACGAGATGTCAGGCCCGTTGGCTAGGTAACAGCAACGAAAGGTATGCTAGCCACTTGGATACTAGCTAAGCTATTATAGCTAATTTGTTAAAAAGCTAACTAGCTCATTGTTGGTGGTTTTAGGGCGTCTGCTGATATGCTGACGCTAACTTAATAATCGTATTAAAATGGAGTCAGCGATGGGGAAAACAGACTTTTATAGGTTAGTCATTAAAATGGCCGCCCGTCCAAAATGCTAGTGCCATAAATTATGCTGGCTAACGTTAATAGACGGTCATCCCTGTAAAGAATGTACAACGCACATGTTTTCAGGGATTACTGTAGGTTTTAATGTGGGGGGGGGGGTCTTGAAGGGTTGCATGTCGTATGATTAAACACTACATATTTCCAAGTAATTACAATAGACAGTGTATGTAGTTTCGTTTATATGCCTGCATATTCACACACAGTCAACGATGCAGAGGACAAGAACTAGTCGACCCACTATTTACAATACTAGGGAAAAAAAGAACACAAAATCTATAATTATAAACGCTTAGGACAAATACAAACCTTACGATACCTTTGTCAGTATACCTCTATATCTAGCTATCTATCTTAAACACACAAAAGTGAAAATTACATTTTTGACACTGATGTTCACTTTTGCAAGCTCTGGCTCAAATGGATGTTGTCTTTAAAATCTATCAAATTTAGTTGAAAATCCACTGTTTACAACAAAACATCCATATTTATTCAATATCCATATTATTATGCTTAATTTCTGCCACCCCAGAGACAAATATGGGATGCCAGTGAAATAAATAATATTTTTCCATATATTTTGTGTGTTTCTTGCTTGTATATGTACTTTCTATTTAAAGTTGATTGCTCTTTTCCCCCTTTAAGGTTACTCCAGTTGGGGGGGAGGAGGAGGAGGAGGAGGTGGTGGTTCCGGTAGCAGAGGTAAGGAAATAAGTGTACATTCTCGTATTGTATGATCACGCCAATGTAGTAGTTTACTGTTGAAATGTTGCAAGCACAAATTGTACATATAGCGTCATGTAGAGATGGGTGATAATGGAGGATTCATATGATATGCATGTTTTGACACAGCACTGTCACTGATTATATGAATTACTGCATTGATCTGGATTTACAGTCTTTATTCAAAGTGAAAAACAACACAGAGCTAACTAGAAAAGCACTTGGTGTGTTATCTTGCAACGTGTCACACACATGTACCACCAATCACCACCAAAATGTATTCAGTTGTTCCTTGTGCCAATATCAACATTTCCTGAAAATTTCAGCCAAATCCATCCACAACTTTTTGAGTTATTTTGCAAAAAAAAAAAAAATACCCCAAAAATAAACGTTGACAAAATCATAACTCTCCTGTTCCTTTGTGGAGTAAAAAGTGGAGCATTGTGTTCATGTCAGCACTTCTGAATTTCTCACTGTTTTAGGGTCTGGGGGATTTGACCTGTATGGGGGCGGTTATAAGGACTCCATGTCTGGAATGGGGGGATATGGAGGAGGAGGAGGCCACATGAAGAGGGGTCTTTCCGGGTCCATGCTGTCATCTGCAGGCGCACATGCTGATGCAGTTATTGCCAAAATCAACCAGCGCCTGGATATGCTTTCTCAGCTTGAGGGGGGTTTGAAGGGAACACGTGGTGACAGGTAATCGCTTCTGTTGAATATCATGAACATACATCCACACTAATAATGACAAATATCCTAGTAGTGAAGAAGTTGAGATGGTTATCTCATTTGGTCCCATGAATGTTCCTTATGCAAGTCCTGTCATTACTTCAGAAAGAATATGTGAAGTAATTGGAGGTGCTCTAGATTGGATCTCGTTTGAATTTTACGTCACACGTGATAATCAAATCAAAAGATAATTCTAGAAAAAGTTAATGAGACACTTTTGAATTATGTCTCTAATCTAGTATCATCCATGTTAGTGACACCAAAACACCTTCGAAGTAGGGATGGTGAAATTAAAAAAAAAACGTGGTCGATCACCAAGCCTCATTAACCGGTTGAAGTCGATCACGAAAAAAATAATACACTTGCTTTGTCGGCTCACACACTCACAGCCATTTACGCACCACGGCACACTCACTTAGCTTTTTAAACACAAGTCACACTGCGAGGTCGAGCGATGTTGTGTTAAAAGGTCATTTTAAACCATCACACAGAGAGAAAACATTAGATGCTACAGGGAATTCAGGGAAAAAAACTTAATGCCACCAGCCTGTGTCAGTACTGCACAAGCTCCTTTTGCTGTAGCCCATAACCCATCATGTCATTTTAAGTAGACCTGTCAGATAGATAACACGACTCATCCACCGTACTTTTTATGGTAACAACTTGCTGTCCCAGTCTCTAGCTGCGAGCTGCAGAAGTTCTATTACCTCACGTCAGCTTTGTGTTTTGTTTATGTTTTGAGTAAAGGTTCTAAACTGGTCATACCACATGGATTAATTGAGCTCTGCGTTTGCTGTTAAATTCCATCCTGTATTGCTAATGTTAAAATTCATAATTTTTAAAGATATGTTATGGAGAGATCACAAAGCTTCCTCTTCATAACCTACACTATAATGCAAAAGAGTTTGTGCAGTGGAGTGACAGATGCAGGCTGTTTTTTGGGGGGCTGGGGGTTGTCTTGTGTTTTTTTTTTTTTTTTTTTTTTAACTGATGACAGAAAATTATGACCAGACAACGTTGCTGCAGTCAACCATCGCTCAAACGGTCATGGGTTAACGTCCCTACTTCAAAGAGTGTGAAAATGTCTTTAAAAAAGCAAGAAAACTTTAAGGACTGTTAAGTGTGGAAATGTCATCACTCGCACATAAGTGGTGTTCCCTTACAGGCCTATATTTGTAATTTTTAAGGATGATTGTCTTGACTTTTGAGAATGTCTTAAAATTGACAAACATCAAATGTGCAAGTTTTAACATGTTTCAAAAAGATCAGAGAATTGTGTCATTATTAAGGTTCATGGGTTTGTTTGTTTGTTTTTTTAAATAAGTTCCCATAGTGCTTCACCAGAAGTGAATATTCCATCCAGATATTTGACTGTTTGTTTTAAAAAATTTCTTAATTTCACAAATGTATTTTTTTCTCTGGCACAAAAAGATGCTTAGGCCTTCTTATGCCATTTGTAAAAGGTCTTGTCTTGGTTTAGTATTCAGAAACGATGCCTTTCAGTGAAATAATCCATTGCAACATTAGAAAAAAAAAGCTCTTATGGGTATAAATTGTTATTAATTAAACAGTGGCCCTATCTTCTATAAATGAATGCAAAAGCATTCACTTACAGAATATAACCATGGTTATATTATGTAGGTATCCATTCTCATTTGTGATTTTGAGGTATGGAGTTTTTCATAGACTGCATGTGAAAGCCTCAGCATTCGAGGGCACTTTTATTGCTTCCCATTTCCTCAGTTCTCATTTGAGTAATTGTTTGGAGAACATATTAAGGTCAGCTCATGAAAATGCATGGATACTGTTGGAGGTGCAATAGTAGACCACATTTTCCATTTGTGATCCTTGTTCATGAAGTCAATCCTCTTTAACTCGTACTGTAGTCCTCTGTAGTCCTTGAACATTGCTTCTGTCTTTTTTTTTTTCTTTTTTTTTTTTCTCTCTCCCTTGCTCTCTCTTTACACACTGTTACTGTCATCCTCCATGTGACCTAACGCTCAGTTCTGGCTTTAGGTTACACAGGAGAACTTGGGTTATACTTGGTTTAAATGTTTGAAGGCCCTTACAAATTATTTTTAAAACTATTACCTGAAATGCCCAGTTGATTTCTTTTCCCTTTTCACTACAAATTATAATCTAGACACTTGAAGATATATTTTTTGGCATCTATCTCCTGACATGACATTATTGGTTCTGATGAACCACTGCTCTTGTCTGTAATGGCATATCCTTTGACCAGGAACAGGGTTTAATTGACGCTGTATTTTCCCCCAATCTACAGGACACTGGAAAATTATTGGTCCACTAAAAAGGTCACATGTATACTGTTGACAGGCTTGGATCATTAGTTCTTGATCTTTGGGTTATGTGGTTTATGACATTAAGCTGGGAGTGACCAAAAAATCTGAAGAGAAAGTGAGACCATGGAGGAGAAGGTAAAGCAGATGGAGAAATCCAGATCTGACTGTCCTCCCTGCCTCCCTTGCTCTCTGCTCTTCTCTATCACTCCTTTCCCTCCCTCCCTCTCGCAGGTTTGACCAGTACGAGTCATTCGACTCGCGCACTTCCGCTCTCGCCTCCTCCCGAGATCTCTACAGATCTGGCAGTGGTAGCTATGGTTACGGTGATGGCCGTGGAGACAGCATGCTGTTGGGTCAGCGTGGAGGCTCTGGCTTCGGAGGGGGAATGGGGCTAGGTGGAGGAGGAGGCTTCGATAGCCCCTCCTCTTCCTATGGAGTCGCTAAAATGCGACAGAATATGAGAGACTCCTTCACCAGTGGCCAGGGAGGAGGTTCTGGAGGTGGAGGATGGGCTGGAGCGGGCCGACGTTCCCCCAGAAGGGGCGGTAGTGCTGGGGGTCGAGGAACTGGAGGAGGGTTTGGAAGCCGCAGATCCGACCCCACTCCATTAGGAGGAGGTGGGCGAGGGGGCGGTGGTGGCGGCAGCCAGTCCCACCGTGGCCACTCTCCAGGAGGTGGTAGAGGCAAGCTCCCATCCCTCCTGTCCAACCGCATGTACCCTGAGAGTGGGGGTTTCCATCAGGGTTCCAATCAAGGGCCTCACGACTTTCCTGGGAGGCATTTTGGCGGGGGCCCACGGGCCGGCCGTCAGCGAGGCCGCAAGAGACCTCTCAACAAAGTAAGTACCTCCAGCCAAGAACCACCTCAGATACTGGGCAAAAGATAAAGCCCTTTCTGGTTCCACCCTTTTCTGTATCCTCAGCCAACTGGCAAGCCAGTCTCATCTGCTAAAGGAGAATCAGATAATCCATTTAACAAATTGACACCCAATCTCTGCCTGTTCCCCTTATTTTATGTGATCAGCCCTTCTGATCAAATTCACCCCATTTAAGACAAATGGCACCACTTCCTGCCCAATTTCATTAGACACACATGGTGGTGTTTAAGAATTATAATTTGTGGGGTTTGCTTTAATTTATTTTTCTTGACCTCAGACCTGGAATGGTACACCTAATGCTGCTAATACAGTAAAGCCCCCTTTTAGTCGGGCTGATTTTTATTTATTTTTTTAATTCTGTTTTTTTAAATTGTGTTTAAAAAAAGTATTAAAATAGATATCGATGCCATGATTGTTTTCCGTTTATCTACATAGTTTATTTTTGTTAGCCTTCAGAACTAAAATATTTTAAATAAATGCAATTGCCTTAGATTGTTCTGGAATTCCAGATTCTCTAGGCTTGGTGACCCATGTGAATTGTACAGATCTGCCCCTTTTCTCCATTCTGAAGTTATAACTCCTTGCTTGTCGCCCCCCTCCCCCTAACCACCGCCACAGAGAGGAGCTGACACAGTGGCCTGATGAGCTGCAACTTAAGCATTGGTAGGAGGGACAGCTCTGCAATTCATCTGGGTCACATCATCATGCTGAAAAATCCAGACATCCAGAACAGTCACATGCCAGACAATGTTTGTTTTGAATATGTTTACTGAGGCATATTATGATGAAAAACAGACATTTTTAAAGGTTTTTATCTTGTCAAATAAGACCTGAAATTGTTGAATCCACAAGTGTAAATCAAAGTAAAGTTGAGGACTGACAAATAATTTAAAACCACAAATAACTGATTTACTGTTATGTCAGCTCTTTAACTTGAACTAAATTATGATTTGACCTTCAGTGTTATTGGCTGATTGGAAATTTGTAATTGTATTACTTATGGTTATATTGCCCAAGTCTAATTTCAGAATGAATTGTATTACATTTGTAAACAAGTGTATCTGTGAATGAAAGTGGATTGTGTTAACTGTAGCAGGTGAAGCCACAGCGCGACGTCCAGAAGAAGAGGAAACAGACACTCAGTGGAGGTGACGAACCAGAGTCAAAAATAAATAAGACAGAAGCTGTTGGCAGTGACGCTACTCAAGGTATTTTACAGAACAAATTCACGGTTGCCTCAATGTGAACAACATTGGTACTCGACCCATGCTAATGCAATTATTCTTCATTTCCACAGAAGAAGCAGAAAAAAATGGTCATGAGAGTGAAGCGAAGCCTGCTGCCACAGTGAGTAAAGTTTGAAATATTGTCCCATTTACTAATACTTTGCACAGGTGAACGTTTTCTTTTTGTATTTAAAAGAGTGTTGGAATTTTAGAAGAAGTAGACTTGGCACTGAAAGGGCATGGACACAGTGGAAAATTTGAACATGCATATAGTAAGGGATAACGTATTGCCCACACGTGACTTTCAGAAAAATATTTTCCGGCAGAGCAGAACAGCATTGTTCCGACCCCATGGGAAATATTTTCCGTTAGTCGCGCATGGGCAATACGTTATCCCGCTTGTTCTACGGGTTTTTATTACTGCTTATTTTGAGAGAAGACAGACAATTGTTTACCAAAATGATTAAGAATTTAGTCATAGAGACGATGGCTTCTGTCAAGAAACCGTAGTCCAGTTGTAACGTTATTGTTCCTAAGCAACACTGCACTGGCCACTGCTGCCTCTGATCTGCTTAAAAAACTCTGACGTAGGCCCTACTACTCTTAACAGATTGGATAAAATAGCTGTTACAACGTAGTGAATATTTACTTTCAAAGTGGCCGAACTACTTGTGGAGTGATATGGTACCGTGAATCTCAAGTAGCAAAAGTCGTTGCCATTGGCAGCGGGCGTTATTGGCGCAGCAGGCGTTATTGGCGCAGCGGGCGTTATTGGCGCAGCGGGCGGTTATCGAAAAAAATCAGCCTGCAGAACACTGGGAACATCCATTCAAAGGAAGTGGGAGCTGTCACAACATTGTAGAGGGCCGTAAAATAAAATAAGAACACAGAGACAGATAACATTTCCAAGAAGGCAGGGTTAATAGAGTATTGTCGCGTTTTTAGGAGAATACCTACTAATGATAAATGCATTTTTCACTTTCTTACAGGAAACAAAATCTACTGCAGATGAAGATCAAGGTAAGCTTTTTCTATTTGATGCTGTTTCTCTATAGTTGTGGTGATCTATAAATCTAACCTGAAAATTATGTACATTTCCATCACTGTCATTTTCACAAGTGATTTTTTAATACTGCACATCAAAAAACACACACAACATATTTTATGGAAATGCAGTTCATGTCTGCTGCTGTCTTTGTACATCTATAGTGTTACAAAAATGTACCAGCATTTTTAAAATCAAAATTTTTCATGATTAGCTGAGCCGGGACAGGACAATGGTTCGCAGGCGAAGAAAAAGCCACAGGGCAAACAGAACACGCCCCAAGGCCAGGACAAGCACCCAAAAATGAGGAAGAGGAGGGGCTTCCTGGAGAGGTAAGAGGAGGTCCTTTTTAATATTCCCCCTGTTTTGTCTATAACCAAGAACACAGAGAGCAGTGGAAGCAGTGTTGAGATTTAAACAGAACAAGTGGTGCCCTGCACAGCAAATCCCGTCCCCTCACACACATTTTATTTGATTTGCCCTATCTCTTATTGCAAAAAAGCATTTTCGGCGACCTTTACCTACATTGACCAAAATTTAATGGCATCTATTCTGGACCATCTCACACCTTTGCTGAACATTTCATGCAAATTGGTCCTGTAGATGGACAGACTCATTATTATTTGAGTATTTATCATTGTTTACAATTGAGGGGCATCATTTCTTTTGATAACAACAGTGCCAATGCTTGAGGAGGAAAAATAGTATTCTTAATTAACCCATAACCCAGTTCTACTTTTCTGTCATTTCCCAAATTAATTTTTCTCTCGATTTAACCCTTCTTAAGCTATTTATCATTGTTTATTATATTATCCTCTGTATTTTGTGTGTTTAAGTGAAAGTCATGTTTTCCACACATTTTACCTGATTTGTCCTATCTCAAGTTTTTAGTGACTGTGACCTTGACCTTTGACCTGCATTCACCAAAATTTAATGGGATCTATTCTGGACGACCATGCACCATTCCTGAAAATGTAATGGAAATTGGTCCGGTAGTTTTTTGCTTCAACCTGCTTGCAAACAAACAAATGGACTTAAACACAATACCTCTCTTCCCCTTGAGGAGCGGGGTAGTACATTTCATAAATGGTGGTTTTCACAGATTTGAATTTGTGAAAAAGTACTGACATATTTATATCAACTACTCTTACGAATGTTAACAGTAGTATCCACATTAGTAAAATCTTCTGTTGTCACCATGTTTTTATTATTTACTTGCTTCTTTAAAAAAAACTTTAGTTTTTTTTGTGGCGCCCTCTGGTGGATTGAGAAACAATCATTCCAACGTACAGGATGTATGGTAGGATGAAGACAGTGATGCAATGACATTAGATACAATTGACCTATTTATGAACATAAATTATCTTTAAATCGGGGGTCGCCAACCCTTGTTCTCAAGAGCTACTGCCCTACATGTTGTCTGTTTCCCTCTACCAACACACTTGATTCAAACTAGTGATGGGAACTTTGGTTGTTTTCAGAGAGCTGGTTCTTTTGGCTCAGCTCCCAAAGAAGAGTTGGGTCTTTGAACTCCTGAACACCTCTTAAGTTAGGAGTTTTTTAAAAGCCTTTATTTTACCATAAATTTGCAAAAAATTAATGGATTGTGTGTTGAAAACAGTTTCATATGCGGCATTTTTTATGAGACACCTTATAATTACCTAATTTTGTGCATTTATTCTGTTACAAAACCATTGTTTTGTTTAAAATTTTAATCACATTTTTTTATTGCACGAATTAGCAAAACTGCAAATGGATCCACAGAACAGAACAGAACAAGAACCAATCAAGCAGTATTATAATGGTCTTAGAATTTCCTAATTTTGTGTATTCTGTAACAAAACAGCTCTTTTATTTATTATTTTAATCAAACACTTTTATTGCACAAATGAGCACTCAGGGGCAGTGCAGCACAGACTGCACTGCCCCGTTACCCAATAGTATTATAAGTAGAATGGAAACTGGCACGTGCAGTTGAAACGCATTCTCAACTGGACTTCTTCATCTGGGATTTTATTCATTAATGTAGCTGATTCAGACTGTAATTGTCCATTCTTTTCTTCTTAGGGTGATGTTTGCCTGCTCCGTGTGCAAGTTCCGTTCATTCTATAAAGAGGACATGGAAGTTCACCTTGAGAGTCGCTTTCACAAAGACCACTTTAAGTTCCTCTCAAGTCAGCTGTCCAAACCCACTACAGACTTCTTACAGGTGACTCATACACTGTATCTCAAAAAGGCATCCTATCTATAAAAGATCCAACTAAAAACAAACGATGATGGACAGCTGTTAATTAGCAGGAGGAGGAGTGTAACGCAAAGTCAAAAGTTTTTCGACACTCTGTTAAAACGATATTGCTTTCCTTCTTTAAAAATGCTTTTTACAGGAGAAGCTCTGCATCAGTTTCAGACCAAGTCTTGACAATGATAATCCTTTTAAAATAGCAGTTTTATGTTTTTGTTTTTAATTTTTGTAACTTGCAACCTTGTTGTCTTAAAAGAAATGTAGATTTTAAGTGTAGATTTGGATAGTATTTAACACTTGATTTGTTCAGATGTACAGTTTGAGTAGATATGTACTTAAATAAATTATAAGTACAACTTATTTTAATGTAAATATGTACACTGCATGTATAAATATCACTGCAATCATTTATTAATGGAATTAAATATTTGGTCAGTACAGGTACATAAACCACAGGTGGGTGTCTACAGTAAGGGCATTTAGAGTACAGAAGGAAAAATCATGTAAGGAATATCTAACCAGTATTCATACCTGTATAGAACACATATTCTGCATAAAGCTATTCAGATAATTAACATTTATACCAAACCAACTATTGCCTCCAGAGGGAAAGTTTGACCTGGTTTTAGATCTGTGCTCATAACTGAGCTAACCTTCTGTTGTCTGAATAAGATGGACAGTGTACAACTGATGAATTGCCAGGGCTCTGCAAGTGAAATTTGTCAAAGAACATCTTAAAAAAAAACAAAAAAAAACTAAACAGGAGGACAAATGTTTTTCATAAATGCTGCATACCAAACAGACCTCTATTGTGAAACTAGTTGTTTTTTAAATTTTTAATTATTCCCAATGTATTATTTAAAATATTTAGTAGTGCAGAGCCTGTAGAAAACGTGAGATTGTTTGCTACTAATGTGTTGAAGTGGGTGAAATGAGTTGAAAGGAGCAGAAATAAAGATTATAATAATTAGTTGGGGCTGTTTTGGAAGTGTGTTCTGTAATCTGTGATTATGATAATGCTAATGGTGTAAGTTGTTACTGCTGGTGGAATTGGTAAAACGAAGTTTCAGGTCGGGCAGACACCCTACTACCACAGTGGTTTGTGTCATGCTAACACAGGCGACACCAATCAACACCGAGCCAGGTGTATTACGGCCCGGGAAGTGAGCTACCAGTCACTCAACCAACACTCAAATGTCACGGTCTACTTTCAGACTTGAATGCACAAAGGGCAAGAAACTGGGCAACGTGTGTCCACTCACTAAACTACAGCTAACAACAAAGAAAACCTAAAATTAAAAGGGTCTAAAAATGAAGTGAAAACGCTGAACGACGTATGAGTGAGGTGGAGGTGAATTAGACGTTCCACCTGTTAATTCAGTAAATTACGGACCTAACAATGACATAAATGTCGGCAAATTTCTGGGGGCACTGAAGTTGTTAGCGGCGTGTAGCACAGTTGTGTTGTTGGCATGGAGACCTTGTGAAAGTGTATAACGGCAATTAGTAATGCACTACTGCGCAAAAGTAAGCCTTTGTTTATGCTTTGACGATAAGACAGGATGGAACTGTGAGGATATAAATGATAAGTCATCTTGCAGCTCCATGCGAATGGAATGCAGAAGAGTTTGTGATGGGTTTGTTTGCACTGCAGGTGTAGCCAAATTAAGGGGCGGGCCTTAGGCAGTTTGCACAGCAATACACAGACCTGCAGTTAGAAAGACCAATGAAATGAGTTTAATATCTTTGTTGTTGTATGTCGTAATAGTGTGAAACTTTCCACAAGAATCTGCCACAGTACTGGAAAGTCACCCTCCAAATGTTGGATCGTTTGGTGGAGTTGTGCAGGTGTTAGGCGTTCCACAGACAAACAGGACACACTACAGACAGATTTGTTGAATTATAGATAGATGTCTACCTAAAACGATTTGTATTTATAACCAGAAAATGCCTATTGACACAATTAGCAGATGCTGTTGTATAACACACTTATGAAGCAGTTTTGTTGTTCTTTTCTGTCTATATAAATATGCACAAAAACTCAAAGTAAAAATTGTAACTTGTCTGTAACACTGAAAAATGACATATATGGGAAGTTATTATTGAGTTGTGGATTACTTTTAACGCTCTCATTTTTGTTGATGTAGGAATATTTGCAGAACAAGTTCAAGAAGACAGAGCAGCGGGTTAGTCAGTTGGAGAACCACTCTGCTGCCATCTGCCAGGTTTACAAAGAGCAGGACCTCACCAGAGGTAAGAGCTGCTCTGTGTACTTGTAGGTACATGTGTCCATACTGGGAAGATTGGTTAATGCTCACCTGACGTTTCTTTCTCCTCTCTGTGCAGATATTGGTATGGAGCACTTCATGAGGAAGGTAGAGGCAGCACATTGTGCAGCATGTGACCTCTTCATCCCCATGCAGCCCCACCTTATACAGAAACATCTCAAGTCTCCTGACCACAACTACAATCGCAAGGTAAGGCGCTTTGTGGGAAAAAAACTTAAAATACTCGTTCAATCTGATTTTGTAGGATAAAATTAAACCAAATCATTTTATTTTATTTTTTTAAAAAAAGGAACAGTTACACTAAATGCTGTGACACCTATGGCTTATGCTGGATTATATGAAAGGACACGTGATATGATACGACTGCTGTATAACTTGTCACCTTTTGCAGGGAATGATGGAGCAGTCCAAGAGGGCCAGTTTATCTGTTGCTCGTAGCATCCTGAACCACAAACTCATTGGCAAGAAGCTGGAAAGCTACCTCAAGGTGTGTACAAATCATGAACTTGGAACAGATGTGAAGTTCTGTACATCACATCAGTATGATGTGGAAATCAGGGTGTAGATTAGTTGCAGATACTGAAAATCAACCACTACCTCCTCTGTCTGTTATCAGCACTCAAAAGAAATGAGTAGAGAAATCAGGTCAATTAGAAAAGCTAGCCAGTGTGACGTGCTAATGCCTGGGCTCATTAAACGATTCATGAGCTCACCCTGGTGAGACCGCGCCCATAGAATTCATCGAGCTCAGTGACAGTTTTTGTGTACAGCAAGCTGGGGGCATGGGGGGGGGGGGGGGTACAGGTTAAAGGACGTTGGGTTTCATTTCTGTTTCTGACAGATCCTCTACTTGTTGCACAGGACAAAGGATGCTGAAAAAACAGGCTCCCATTGGCTAGCTGTTAGCCAATCAGAGTCAAGCAGATTACCATGTTAAATTTTCATGTGAACTGGTGCAAATGAAACAGTCCTCCAGCAGGCTTTCTATACCACATTAGAATGACTTGAAACCAAGGAATTTTTTCCCACAAAAGTTTTGAAAGGCATGTGGCAGGACAATTTTAAGTATTGGATGATATATTCCAGTGTTTGCGTCCTCAGTTTCTTAACTGATTGTATGCAAAATGTCAGTGGACAGTATGAATACCTAAAATGTCAACTAACAGACTATTTGAATTTTATTTTTTATTTAACCAGGAAAACCTCATTACCTCACAATTTAACATACTATAAATATTTATTTAATTTGAGTGTGTCCTGTAAATGATGCTACTATGATTAATATAAGCGTAACTGTTTATGATTCATATGCGCTAACACTGATGGAGTTAACTTTTAATGTTTGGTGATATTCTATAGCATGTGTACTGTATAACCTCCTCATTTATCAATATACACAGAGTTGGCGTACAGAGCCTTTTGGCCGTTAAGATTGTTTTGTGGAGTAGATGTTGTGCAGAATGTATCATTTTACCAGTTACACCCAAAGTGCACACACAGTGTAGGGTTCTGAAAGTCAAAATGAGTAAAACAATCTGGGAAAGTTTCCTTTGGGAATTATTATGTTTTTAGACCCATCACAGTGCTGTAAATGATTACATTTTCCACAGTGTTTGTGCCTTTTTAGAAACGCGAACATCTGCAAACTACAGTTTTTAAAGCCACTTACCAATTGCCAGCTATGAAGAAAATGTATGACAGTTCCCCGATGACTGATGCACTTCGCTTTTTTTTTTTTTTTACTTGAGCTGTCATTCAGGCTGCTTTTTAAATGTCATTGCAGCTTTTTGGGGCACAGGGGGCAGGAAAGAAGAAATAAAGCAAACTCTCAAAAGCAAATTGCCATTGAGTTAAAGTACTTTTCAATATATAATCAGTGTCTATATTACTAAAAATATGTTTTCATGCAAAACTGGCACATTCTTGATGCAAGATTCATCATTTGCTGTGATGTTGCATATCTATGCCTCGATCTATTATCCCATGGTTGTTATATCATAGGAATACTGCCTCATTCCTGCTGAAGGTTGTGTATTCTAATGGGAAAGTATATGCATATACCGTGAAATGATCATTGTGAAAGTTATGTATTAAAGGAGTGGTATTTTGCTCTTTTAAATGGAATTATGGATTTTAAAATCTTTGTCTGTGGTCTACATAAACACTAAATTAATTCAACTCCACAGGTCCATCTTTAGCCCTATTTCTGAGTAATGACACCAGAAAGGTGGTTTTGGGTGCTGGCCATTTAAATGCGAATGCCAATATAGGTGCCAAAACAGACCAAAGGTAAAAGTCTAACCTGATTGTGTGTTTGTCAGGGTGAGAACCCATTCGCTGGTCCCCAAGATGAACAGGATCCAGAGGACTCGATGGTGATGGAAGTCTCTGAGCTGGAGCAGAGCCAGACCGAGGGGGCTCCGGAGAAGGAAGAGCTGCCATCAGAAGGCCAGGTGGATCAGGAGGTGGATCAGGAGGTGGATCAGGAGGTGACTGAGGCCAACGCTGAGGCGGAAACGGAGACCAATACTGAGGTGACGGAGGAGAAGATGGAGGAGGAGCTTGGAATGGAAGGAGAGGAGAAGGAGGAGAACCACGAAGACGAGGAGGAAGGCTTTGAAGTTGGAGGAGAGGAGGATGAAGAGGAAGGATACGTCGTGCATGATGAGATCTGCGAAGAGGGACTGCAGGCTGAAGAAGGGGAGGAAGAGGAGGAGGTGGTGGAGGGTGAAGAGGGTGAAGAGGGAGAAGGGGCAGCAGAGGAAGAAGACAAGAGCTGTGAGTGATGTCAACACCCACCCTGAGTGTGACCTCTACGTCTGTTCGGACCAGTCACTTATTCCCATTCAGTTAATTTGACAGTCAGACTCACAAGTAGTCAAAGTGCACGCCTGCTCCCCAAAAAATACATTTTTACACGAGAATGAGCCCCAGCGTTGTATTGGTGGAAAAGGAATATGCATTACTTCCTCTTATACAAGGGTGTGTGTGTTGTTTTTTTTTTATGTTTTTAAGGTTTAAACAAACAGTCATGTCGATTTATAGAACTGTAATAGAATTGTAATGTGAAATATCTGTACAGGTCTGGGCTAAAGGTTCAGCTTAACTGTCATCTCTGACTCGCATCAAACTCTCAAGTTATGAAGTTGTGCATTTACCCAAGCATTGAATGATTCCTTCTGTTTTTTTTTTGTTTGTTTGTTTTTTTGTGCCTTTTTGCTTTCATTCAGTTAGATTAATTTGTTTGGTCATTTAATGCTTAAGTATTGTAAAATTGAGACCATCTGTCATTTGTCAGTTTACACAATGCCATAGCAGTTTGTCTGATGCCATTACTGATGATGGTAAATGGATTATTTGCTTGTATTTTGGTAAAACCTGAAACGCAAAGGGTTATTTGCTCTGCAGTTGTGTGACTCAGATCATTGTAGGATCAGTGTTGTGAGTGCTTATTGGCCATGTAACAGTTTTGTTTCATTCTAAATAAAAAATAACTTTGTTGAATACAAGAGTGATTTGTCCATGTTTTCATGTATCGTTTTAATTTCATTGATTAAAACCTAACCTTTTTTCCAAAATAACAGGACTGTGCATGAACACAGATTTATTCAAAGATTCAAAAGACTTTGTCATTATACAACAAGTTGCATAACAAAATTAAAGTGTCCACATCAGTGCAAGTTCACAATAAAATTAAGTTAAAACAAATTATTGCATTAAAATGTATTATAAAATATCACGTATTGCACTAAAATAGTGAATTATTGAGTGAATTTAGCAATTAAAGTGAATTATCTATGTATAGAAACCTTGGCCTTTTAGAGTATCAAATGTAAAATAATGTCTGGTGATACTTTTATGGCCAGAAAAAAAGTGGGTATCTGATATGTCACTCCAAATATGTAAAAAGAACAAATGATCCTTTTGAATATTTTAAAGCAGCCTTGAAACCTATCTGTAAGTAATTTGGGGATTTTCTTGGAGTGTGTAATCCTATATAATACATTAAATAAGGCTACTAGAGTATAAATCAAATCATTTGGTCAGAAGCACTTTGCTTCACACACTGAAATTAGATTATGCATCATACAAACTACATGCTAGAATCAGTGGGCTCGCCATGTCAAAGTAGGGGGAGGGGTCTTTCTCAAGGGAATATCGGCCAAAAACTCTCCAGAAGTCGAGGGAATAAAACTGTCAACACTTTGGTCATACACCAACTCTCCAGCTAACGAAGCCTTAGCTACTACCAGGTACAAGTCAGATCTTGGTTATTCAGCCATATAAATAAATCTCTTTATTTATCAGAGGTAGCAAAAGTACTTGCATTCTGTACTTAAGTAGAAGTACAGCTAACTTGTATGAAAATGAGTAGTGATTCACCTCCTTTACTTAAAATTCAAATGTACAACTTCTCAATTGTAATAAAGTAAAACTATTTTTTGTCATGAATGAAATACGTGCAAAACATACAAATTTTCACAGGTTAAAATAAATGTGGCTGGGTAACAGGTAAGGACATGAAAAAATAAGATTGTACATCATCTGTCACATAACTGTCACATCTGTTTAGTTTGGAAAAGTAACTGAGTGTATTCTGACAAAGTAAGGAGTATAAAGTATAGATATTTATAGCAAAAATGTAGGGAGTAAAAGTAAAAAGTTTCCAGAAAAATACTCAAAAGTATAGGTACGTAAAAAATTATTAACGTACAATAGCAAAGTACTTATCTTTAGTTAATTACCACCTTTGTTATTTGTCAACATCTTTCTTGGCACCCAATGACATCATATAGCAAACAAGGAGAGTATAAAACAGTAAAAAGCATGTAAAAAAAAAAATACAATTGTGTTCACAAAGAGAAAGTGATCCGAAATAGATGGGATTTGGATTTAAATAGAGGGAATGAAGTGATATTTCTGAGCTCTAGTTTTAAATAGTTCTAGCCTGTGACTCCTACACACTCCTGAGATTTTACTGTATAAAATGTAAAGACTAAATTTTGAATTTATATAATAATATTTGATATGGCAGGTAATTTATTATAAGTTAAGATTGAAACAGTGCATACCAGTATATTCAGAATGTTAATTATCCTTTGATCACCTTCCGCTCAACAAATATACAAATAAATGAGGTAAGAGTACTTCTAAAATATATCCATGTTTAAAACAAAATGGTTTGAGCTGATTCAAAGGAAAGATCAGAGGTATTTCAGTTTAATCTATAGCATAACCATGGAGTATATTTTGAGTTTTACTTGTATTTCTATGTTATAATTACAGTTGTTTACTGGAGTATATAATGGTTTTTAAACTCTATTACATGTTGCCAAATAAATGTGTTTTTTTTTGTTCAGGGTCCCTAAATGGTGCTGTCTGTCTAAACTGGAACTTTTTTTTTTTCTTGTTGAAGTCTTGTAAAAAGTGTTGAGCCTGATGAAAGTCCCACCTTTGCGTTATTTTGAGCATGGATAAACAATGACAACACTGATCTTCAGGTAAAACAAAAACAAACAAAGAACTCAAAAGCAGTGAACTTCGAGTCACTAATAAAGATTTAGTCCAAATGACTGTTCTTTCACAGATACAGTACTGCAGTGATACAGTCATGACTCAAAATGTGAAATAGTGAGAATTAATTAGAGAGTGGGTTTATTTCAAAATAATGTTTATATATATATATATATATATATATGTGTGTGTGTGTGTGTGTGTGTGTGTGTGTGTGTGTGTGTAATAGCACAATACAGACCGCATCTGCTAACCAGCTCTTTACTAATTTGTTTTAGTTCATATTCGAGTATGAATGATTTCGCACATTGAGGCAGACAATATTAGAATATGGATCAGTGGAATTGACAGAAAAAGACAAGGAAAAACTGCTTATAATCAAGGTATTTGTTTTTTTTTGTTGTTTTTTTGCTACAACTGGATGAAAACGTGCTTTTATTCTTTTAGAGCTCATGTATTTCCAACTGAATCCAAATGTGGGTCACATTCTACGTTATGGGGCGTGGGGAACGTAAATGGAAAAAAAACCCGGTGACCTCACAGTCATGTGTCCCACGTCTCTATAGTCAAAACCCAATTATTTGTTTTGTACACGATTGTTTACTCCTTCAAGTCTCTGAAACAAATAATTATTGGTGAAATCGTTGCCGGGTATTGCATGATGTGACCCGTTGAACGAACTGTGGGCGGAGCTACGACGAGGTGACATTACGACTGACAGACGTTCGGCCTGCCCACTGTGCGTCTGACGTCACGGACGTCGAACGGGACTGTTTGTTCTGGATTTGGGGCGAGGAAGGTCTGCGAGCGCTGACAACCGACTGAATAAGGTGAAAATAGCATTTCACGTCTTTGTGTAGATGCCAGTTATATCTTAAATGAACACATACATCCCCGGGGCTCCCCCGAAATGTTTACCGAGGTTATCGGTGCTAGATTTGGCGCGCTGTCAGTGTGCGCTTCGGCAAGCGGAGCATGAGTTGTCTTCGCAGGCCTTGCACCGGTTCGGGCACACGAGATAGATGATTTTTTGCCATTTTGGTGAGACCGGCTTGGTGTTATTTTGCTTATTCTGTGTTGTAACTTTCTGCTCATAATACTCATGTTAAGGTCCTTTTAGTGCGGCAAGTCGCTCGGAGCTGTCAGTGCGCACGTTAGCTGCAGGTCGCTTTCATGCTAGCTTGTTAGCTGCTAGGCTGTTTGTTTGTAGCCCCGCAGGCCATATTCGTGACATAAGTTACGTCCTCTCGGCAGCGTAGTTTACGCTCCGTGGCGCAGGAGTTCGTGTAAAGGGAGGCGTACGACATTTCGAGAATATCAGTCCCGTCCTAGTTGTATTCTGGAAGGCCATTTACGTCAGGAGCTGTCATTAGAGTTAAGTAGACATGGCGCTGTACTGACATGGAAGGTTAGCAGAGCAAAGCGTCAAGTATGAGTAAAGTTGTTTTAATGAATTTTAATCATCTGCTTTTCCTCGTATCTTTTCATGACACCCTACCTTATTAGCTTCTTTACTCCGTTTTATGACGGTAGCCATAATGAAGTAAATAGTGATATTGTGTTTTGGCAAATGGCTGCTAACTTTTGTAGACTTCATTGGTTCAGTGTTAAAATTTAACTGTGGCGCATTTCTTCTTCTTTATTTTATTTGTGTCTCAATCTATGTATCTATATTCTAAAGCTCGAATGTGTTGATTTTCTCCGAACAACCAGCATGTGTTAGAAAATGTGTTACAGTTCCAGTATGTTAAAGAGGAGGAATATATATATATATATATATATATATATATATATATATATATATATATATATATATATATATATATATATATTGTTGACATGTTTTCTTTAGTCAGACCATAACAAAGCCGAATGCCTGGAAGACTTTGTGTTTTGTTTTATATCCGTTTAACCTTTAACCAGAAACCCAGATCTGTGTCATATTTGTTAACGTGTTAAATACATGTATTAAAGCACACAGTATACAAAGCTTAGCTCTTCTCTGATCTTCAAAACATTCATGATTTTCCCACCAGATATCATGACATTGTTAGTTAATAATTCTTGATTCTTAGTGTCTCCAGTTCTCTTAAATCTACAGGTGTCGAAATGGTAAACACTTTTCGAAGAAGTTAAACACACATCACTTGTGCTACATGATGCCAATTATATGAGATAAATCTGAAGTTCCTTCTTGTAGTTTGGAGAGAGAATTAAGTTTATGAATAGGTTTATGTCTTGACAGTAGTGATGAGGTGTTTATAAAATCCATCTCAGTTGACCTTCAGATTTCAAAGATAATTACATTATATTTACAGCACAAATCGGCAGCATGCATTACCATTTATGTATCTGATGAATGATTGAGAAACCTGAATTTTGTTTACTTGTTGATACATTTTCTGTAACTAATGGATAACACATTAATATACTACTATGCTACAAATATTTTTACATTAGATCACTAGATTTCACTTTCATTTTGGAAGAACCGTTTAACTGGTGTTCTTTATTATACGTTTCCCAATTGATTACTTTTTCTCTTCAAATGTTGTCAGTCTAAACTAACCTTATTCAATGAAATCTTATGGAAAAAGGTGTTGAGTCAGATGAAAGTACTACCTTTGCAGTATTGTAAGTAAGGTTTGACACTGACCATTATCAAGGAATGGAAGAAAACTAAAACTGTATGTTCAATGTAGTAATCTGTAAATGTGGGGTAATTACAGTACATTTATAATAGGAAGTGTAATATAAAGACTTGTGGCAAATATAAAGGAAAATGAGCTGAAAAATTAATCTAAAGATTTGCATTCTAAAGAGCATTCAAATTTATGTGAGACATTGACATTAGAAAAGTGTATGAACCAGTAAGTATTTGTGCTTCTAGTTCTGATAGCACTGCATTGCAGGAATGGTTAGTGAATATAATGCAAAAAAGGTTGCATAAAGAGATCCTCGGGGCAGAGTTTCACTACTCCAATATTCTGATTGTGCCTCTGCTTGTATCTTCAGGTGGGAAACTCGTCTTCTGTCCATGTGTTGTGGTGTCTGATCCAGCAGCGTGTCACTGACAACCCCTTGGTGTTACCTCAGGAAATCACCGCCGCACACACTGAGAAATGATTGCACAACTGGATTAGAACACGGCTGCACTGCAACAAACATGTACGTGTGAGTTAACATGTGTTAAACTGGGCTGTTTGATCTACCATGTCCTTGACCCACAGGTTTAAAGAAATGGTCACAGTGTTCACCAGCTCGTAGCTGGTATTTATTTTTAATGATTGTCCTATATATGTAAACAGACAAGTGTTGTTGTAAGCACACAATCCCTGTTTCAAAACAAATTTAATTGTGAAACATGATTAGATTTTCTCCAGAGGAAGCAATGGTCAATACCAGTTAGACTGCCGAAGAACGAAAAAGAAATCCCACTTTCCAAGTACACACAGTCTCACATTCTGGTGTTATTGAAGCAGACACTGAGGAGAGTGATGCGCGCTCTGGGATTTGATGTTTGGACACATCGGTGAGCTGCAAGTGGATCAAATTTATGATCCAGAAATATTTTTCAATGGCCATGAATGTGCATTGAGCCTTATTTGACTAAAATGTTACTATGTGGTGAATATGCAACCAGGAGTCCAGACTTAACATTGGTAGGTCATACTAGGTCATGAAAAACAGCGCTCCACCACTTAGGACCACATCCTGGCACTCTCACACAGAGTCTGAGCCTGATGTTACTTGATATTTTCTGAAGCCAATACCTTAGTCTCTATACCAGTCCCAGAACGATACGTTTTCCATATTTATTTTTTTTTTAGAATCCATTTTAACAAAACTGAAATTCTCTTGCATGTCTTTGGTTTTAGTTTCAGCTTCTTGGGCATTTTGGGTACCGAAAGAGTTTCATTTGATACTGATACCAAATCGATACTTTCAAATGGTATTTTAATCGGTACTTTAAAAATAAAAACTAAACAATTACGACTAAAGACATGCGCGATTGAACTGTAACTTCAAAATTTAACTAATGACTTACCGAACCAGTCTGTCTGACAAACACACAAACTGTGAGACCACATCTCTGCAACAACTTACAACAGCGGCTGTTGCTCAGTTGGTAGAGCAGGTCGTCCAATAACTTGAAGGGTTGGTGGTGGAAAAGTGCTATATAAGTGCAATCCAGTTACTTATTAACTGTTATTATTCTTAATAACCTAGCACCACATATCATGTCGCTATTTGAGGAATTCACACGCACCAGGTGATTAGTAATATTTGGGTTTGGCATTAAAAGTACTCACGCTGGCACTGTCATGATCTAGTATTTCCACAGTAGCTGAATTATGGTTTGGATCTGTCATTCCCAAACTGGTTATTTCCATTTCTGATGTGCTATTTGCACAGTGGTAGGCTACTTAGCTCATCAGAGAAGCTTTTCAAACTTGGTGCAGCTTCTGTTTTTAGGTAAAAACAGTTGTCACCACATGCTTCATTAAATTAGATTTATTTCCACCTTTGCATGTAAATGTCTTTAGACACCTGTTGCATATGGAAGAATCCGTATCTTCTTGTGAACTGTAACTGTACATTTGACCTTGTCACCTTTGACACATCAATGTTATCTGTACTGCTGTGTGCACGCACTTCCATTAACTGTGGACAGAGGACATAATTAGACAACAGCTGCATGTATGTGTTGTACTGAATTATTGTACCAAAATCCACATTAGTTTTCGGTCTGGTTACTACTGGTAATGTTTGCCATTACCTGAAGTACCTATATTGACTTCCAGTACCCAACCCTAGTAGTAATATAAAGTTATTTGCCGACTTACAATGTGATTTAACCTCATTTGCTGGTTTAATCTCTATAACTTTACATTTTAGTACCCTGGGGTTTTCCATTTAAGAGTCTTATAACATGAAAAATACATCTCTTCACCACAACTTAATATTGTCTGCTATAATAGGATCATTACTTAAAGTTCATGAAAGGACTGTGTGCATCAGTGATGCATGGGCTGACCCAAAGTGAGTGAGTGCCTGCGTCACCCGCAGTTGCAGGTCATTGAAAACTATTCTTGATGATATTCGGGTTGTGGTCTGTCGGGTCGTTTACGTAAACATTAAAATAACCTGGTAAATCATTGTAATTCAAATATTAGGGAAAACCTTCTATTATTAATACATACACTTTATTAATTGCATTTCTGTAAAGGTAATGTACAATGTTGGAAGTAGCCTACAGTATGCTGGGGGCATGAGAGAAAATAAAGTTTAGAGAATGGAAGCTCTGGAAACTTTGGGACACATTCGCTGAGGTTTTTAGAGGTGATGTGCGGCTCCCACTGTCTTGTTCTCTGTGGAAACGAGGTTCAAATGACTCTTTGGGTGTGACAGGTTGCTGAACCCTGGTTTAGATGCTCCACGTTGATAACTTTTGAATGCTGAAGCAGGATAAAAATACTTTGTCAACATATTAACTTACAAGCAATGCCATCAAATTTTTCCACGTAAATAAATGCAAGTGTGTGAGTAACGTCATGTGATGTTCATAAAGATCATTGACTACTTTTAAAAAAATGCGGGTCAAGAAGCATTGGTGGACTAGTTAAAAAAAAAAAAAAGGTCGGTTGCAGGTCGTTTATACATTGACCCTGTGCAATACTGGTGTGCACTGATAGAACAGTATCATCACTTTGTTAACAGCCATTCAATCAAGAGGTGTGGATGAAATCGTTCCAATACTGATTTTAAATGGGCCTGAACTGATTCATTATATTACCTTGTGGATTCCCGTTGCATCATGGGTAGTTGTAGCATTAATTATCAAATTTCTAGAAGTCATTTTCTATTGATGTATTTTATTTTTAATTCATATAAAATTTTTCTGTAAGCTTAAAGTGCTCTGTATATACTTTATTAGCCGGCAGGGGTTTGTGCGACATTGCTTTGCATCACATATTCTCCAAAGTGTGTTGGCAATTAATAAGAAACAATGCTCCATTATAATGTTGTTAGACAGTTGGTAACTACCATTATTAAGTCTTGGTACAAGTAGGTTAACTTGGTAGTCATTGTACTTCTTGGTAGTTTTTCATGAGCTTAAGCCTGTTGTCCTTCCCCAGCACCAGAACATAAGAAGTCTCTTGGAAGAGAGATGAAACATTCTCAAAAGAGCAAAACTAATTCAGTTGAACATAGAAACATTACCCAGCATGATGACCAGGGCAAATGAGAACTAACACAGACAATAGTCTTTGTATTTTGTTACTGGCATGCCATGCAACAGTGTGTTGGAAGTAAAGTTGTACAATTTATTAGAAATACAAAGAAAAGTATGTGATTTGGAGTGCAGACCTGCCTCACAGTATATGTAACTGTATGTGTAATGTGGTCTTGGTGGATTCTTCAGAGAGTTGAGTGAGGAGTGTGATGGCCTGAGGGGGAGCCCCCGGTGACACCTGCCCCTGCCAGGTCCACTCTGCCTAAACTGAGTGCTCAGAAAACACTGGCCAGCACTGCGATGGGGGACGGCCTGGAGGCGGGCAGCAGCCAGAACCCCTCCACTGCCCCACTGCCTCTCCCCTTTAACCCCCCACCCCCTGAGACATGGAACTCCAGATCCAAGCGACAGACCAACCAGCTCCAGGTAAATGTGTGTGCGTGTGGATATTTGTACACAGAAACTATCACTATTTATTTATTTGAACTGACTAATTGTGAGTCTTTTTTTCTTCCAGTACCTACTTAAAGTGGTGTTGAAAACATTATGGAAACATCACTTTGCATGGCCCTTCCAAGCTCCTGTCGATGCCATCAAACTTAATTTGCCTGTGAGTTGCATGTGTGTGTGTTGGCGTATCTGTTCAAAGTATATTTTCCAAAACACACCAATAGGATAATGGCTACACTGTTAATCTAAAATGCAAAGCAACAGAATGTTTTTGGACATGCCTGAACTGGGCTGTTTCTATGACATGATGATCTCAAATGGCTCCTTAAAAAAATACAAAATCAGTTCATTGATGACGTGACGGATAGTATACAAATGAATAATAAATTATATCTTAACAAATGTCTTATGAATAAATAACAGGCTTTGTTGGTGGTGGAAGCTAAGCAGGAGGTATTAGAATTAGAATGAAAGAGAAGATGGTGAAACGAATGAAATCAGTAAAGTTGAGGCAGTTCATGCTGGACCAGAGTATGTGTCAGTGTGGTTCCAAGAAAGAGTGTTGGATCAGAAAAAGATGACAAAGACACCGATCAAAGGAGGGAGCATCATTAAATGAGATATAGAGGATCAAAGTGGGCTGAGTGGTGGTCACAGCGTGTGGTTTCACCAACACTGGCCCGGTTCGTTTTGGTTGGAATCATCTGACCCAGAGTCGTCACATGAGCGTGGCTGTGGTGGTGAAACCACAGCTGTGACATTCAGTGCTCGGTTCAGATCTGGATCAGCTTGGAACAGCAGAGCTTTGTACCCAGAAGGACCATATCTCTTCTTTCTTTCATCAGCAGCACCCCTCCCTCCTTTCTTTTTAGAAAGGTTTAATGTAGTATTGCACTGATCATAATTGGCCGCTATTGCCTAAAAATTGCTTGATCGGAAAAACATGCCGATCAAAAATCCAATCACGTGAAGTAAATTACTCGTGACCATTTTCAAACTTGCAAACACGCTACAGAACAAGTGCATCTCGTCTTGACTGTTTCTGTACTTTTTAAAATATACTTAGTTAATTAATAGTAGAAGTTTGGGACCATTTGAAAATGTCTGGCAGCCAACAAGTTAATGAATTCAGAAAAAGTCAGGAGATAAGAAATGGGTTCCTGTATTTCAGATTTGGCACTTTTCCTTGTAATGTGGTGTTGTCATTAGATTTACTGCCTCTTCTCTCCTTATCTTTGAAGGACTACTATAAGATCATTAAGACCCCTATGGACATGGGCACAATAAAAAAACGTCTGGAGAATAACTACTACTGGAACGCCCAGGAGTGTATCCATGACTTCAACACGATGTTCACAAACTGCTACATCTACAACAAGGTGAGTCAGAGCTTCCCTTCTACACAACCTACACTGTTTTCTTTCCCCTGTTTGTGTCGAGAAAGTTGTCGCGACTGCAAAACTGACAATGTCAAGCAACCACAACCTTCACAATTTTCAAGGTGGTTCTGTTTTTCATGAGGTTATAAAACTAACCGTATTCCACAGATTTATTGTCTTTTTTATTATTATGGATTTATAGATATACCAGACATTCTGTCTTTCAATCTGTCTGAGACTTTTGTCCACCCCCGTTTTTTTTTTTTACTTTCTTTTGAACTTATAGAAGTGCAGTCCACAGTTCCATGGCTGAATATAAATGTTTGGATTATTTAATTTTTTTAATTAAGTAATTAATTAATTTATTTATTTATTTTTACAATTTTTTTGAAAACCGTAACTTCTATTTATTTGTCCGACTGAATTTTCTTGACATGATTCACTTCTATCTTTTCAAATTTCACACATGCTGTATATGTTCTTTGCATGTAGCTTTCTCCCAGGTTTTGCATTTTTTGCAAATGTTTGAAAGTTTCTTTGAAAATATTGAATGTTAAGACTCAAAATTCATTCATGGTTCGACAGGGAATGAGTGAGCAGAACGGTACATGATATATTTCCTTACTCATGAATCTAAAATTAATTTTTTTTTAAAGATTAAAAACATCTGTCTCAGAGGTACAAATATGGAGTTCTTCCCCTTCTGGCTGCGGAAGTTTGCATTTAATGTGTTTTTCTGATAAAAAAAAAATTCACAAATGCAAAGTAAGTCTCGGTGTTATGCAGATATGCTGCTGAAGCACTGACACAAAACATGTTAGTTTGTCACAGTTGATGTGAGGAATGTAGGTTTTACATTCTGACAGCTGGTGGGATAGATTCAACTGTGACGAGTTGCTTTATTCGGTGCCCTCATACTATATCTCTTGGTTTTAGACCATTCAGATGCAGTGCAGGGTAAATGCTTTCACTGTGAATCCTCCAGCAGAGACCTCATGACTCTGTTTGTTTGTTCAGTCTGGCGATGACATTGTGTTAATGGCGGAGGCCTTGGAAAAGCTCTTCCTCCAGAAGATCACAGAGATGCCGCAGGAGGAGACAGAGATCCCTGTAGTTTCCAAGGGCCGGCGTGGCAGCAGACGGGACACAGGTGAGTGTTGAGGCTGCTCCGTCATACAGAGTCTTCCATACATTACAAGACTTGGGTATAGTACGAAAACCATTATGGACAATGTCTCCAACCAAATGTAACTTCATTGTTTAGAGCCTTAAAACTGCAACTGAGACCCCTTCTTATCACAGTGTGAATGATCTATTTTGAGCCTTTCTGAACATCTTCAACTAGCGGTTTGAATCCTGGATGCATGTCCAAGTGTCCTTGGGCAGGACACTAACCCTTAAGTTGGCCCCAGTAGGGAGAGGCAACACTATGTATGACAGCAGCTGTCTACTGGTGAATGCGAGGAATTGTGAAACGCTTTGGACACCATGGGTGCATAAAAAATAGAAGCTCAGTCCAATTATCTTAACCAGAGGTAAAAATGCCAAAGTTGCACATTAAATTGACTTTTGTGGCCCTTAATACAAGTTGGCATCCTGACCAAGTAAATCCTCTGTGTGGTTATAACGTGTTTATAACATTAAATAATCATCTTATCTGTCAGGTCTATTCAGAGTTCAGCACTTGGATATCTCTGAGGTTCAACTGTGAATGTGTTTTGTAGAGAGAGGGTGGTGAAGGGTGTACAGAACAGTTCAGTCACCTGTGTACAGTGCCACACTATAAGACATTGACTCTCATTTCAGCAAGGACCCTAAATTTATCAATTTATGAGAAACAGTTGAATATAAATGGAGAAGTCTCACTGTTCTCTCACACTTCACAGGACTGTTTGAATTGTATGTAGTGGTAGCAAAGAAAAGTAAAGTCACTTATGTTGAGCTTTGTTGAAAGCATTTTTGTTGTTGTTCATTATTTCCACTTGTTAACACCAAAACCTGTCCAACAAGTCATTTACATTTTGTCTGAACTGGTTCCTCTTCATCGGCAAATACCAAGAGTAGATTATGAACCGATGTTATGAAAGTAATGCCCTGTGTTTTCAAATCCAGTTAGATCTGTTCTATTCTCCATCTTGATCTGTTTGACTGGTCACAGAACACACGCTGTGATGTATTTAATGTTGCTGGTTGAGGGTTTTTTTGTTAGTTTTTTTAATATTGTATGTACCACCTTCTTCTTCCAGCTCTGAACAGTAAATCCGATTCAGGCCAGGACTCATCATCCCCATCTACGACCCCCCACACACGAGGCTTCTCATCGCCTGCGTCCACACACCAGACAGGTGCCACTCCTGCCCCTCAGGCCCCTCCCACGCTGCCCCTTTTGCAGTCGCAACCCCCTCGTGTGCCTCCGATGCCTGCCTCTCATGCACCGCATCTGGGACCCCCATTCCCCCTGTCAACACCTGACAGTTTGCCCCAAGGCATGACTTCTGTTCCCCCTCCGGCCCAGACGCACCCAGGCCTCCATCCTGCCCCGATGCTGCAGAGCTCCCCCGCCCTCATCAAGGTAAAGACACAAACAAAACAAAACTACTGCTCATGTTTTTACACTGTCACATTTTATTGTGAACTGCAGTCTTTAGTATTGTTTTTTTTTTTTCCACTGAATTGCTATATTTATGTTTTATAGTTTTACAAAATAGTGTAGACATGGATCTATTATGTGTTTTCATTTAACACTTTATATACATTTGGCCAAAAAAATTTAAAATACATCAATCTTTATGTTACTCTTTAAGGATATGATCATAAGAAAATTCCTCAGTGCTTCAGTGACTTAGTTTTGAAAAGGAGGTCCACTTTGGCAGATGTTCTATAAGCAACTGTATAATAGAAATAACAGCCATCTTTTGGGTTTCAGGATCTCTTTCCAGTAATGTGTTTATAGGGTGAATAGGTTAAAATTTGATCAGCAAAGGCAGTGTTGTATAATAATGAAGGAATAATACTTCCCTACTGTATTCAAGTATATCTTGGGAGCATTTTTATTCCAGTCAGTATATATATTTTTTTAATTCTGTTTCCTTTCACTTTTACTTCACATTTCGTAACTCAATTGCATACGGCTACATTTTTAATGCTCAATGTTGTTACTACCTACAAAAAATAAGTTCAAGGAAATTTGGCATTTTCACTGCCGAGTTTACTAATGACTGCAAAGAACAGTCAGGAAAATGATTTATCATAAGACCTAATCCTGTATGTACAAGTACAATACGACAACGGTCCACACTCAACCTATGGAGGGTTGGTAGATGCGAGTAGCAGCGTAATATTCAACATTCTGACTGTCTTTGGTTGTTAATTACATTTACTTGTACTTTTGAGTTCAGTACTTGAGTACATTTAATTTGAATACTTGATATGCTTAAGGACACTAAATACTAATTACTTACAGACTTTAACTTGAGTAGCATTTTAGTTGGTCACTTGAATTTCACCACAGTCATGTTTTGGTAGAGTGCCTGTACTTTTGACTCAAGTGTGACTTTCCATAATTTTGTATTGTAAATGTAATGGTATGATGGTATGTCTTTTTCTAAATCATGATATCAAGCACTACATGTGTTTTTGGTTCTTTCTTTGTGGGACTGGAAAGTGAGACCTTCCAGTACTTACAACAACACTGTGACCTCAACAAACTAATTTCCAGCCTTAACTCGATAATTCAACTGTTGGATATGAAAAGAAATCACATAGATCTATGACTGGATAAAATAATAGAACATTGGTCTTTTATTGTCAGTTAGTTTAACTTAAAAGTTAAGGTTACTGTGACGTCACAGAATAGATTTTTTTTTATTATTATTAATGATTAGTATAAGTAAACACTTCTCTATTTTTAAATCTCTTCAATGTCCACAGCCAAGAAAAAGTCAGAAGAGGAAGGCAGACACCACGACACCCACAGCCAATGACCAGCTCAGTGAATCATCTCCCATCTCTACGGAAACACGTCCTCGACGAGAGAGCAATCGGCCGTTGAAGCAGCCCAAACGGGACGCGTCACAACCAGACTCTCAGCACCACCTAGGTCCGGGCCTGGACACGGGAGGGACTACGACGCCGAAACGCCAGGAGCTGCTGCGCTCCTGTGCGCGCCTCGTCAAAGAGATGCTGTCCAAGAAACACTTACCGTACGCATGGCCCTTCCATAAGCCTGTGGATGTAAAGGCTCTGGGCCTCCATGATTACCTTGACATCATCAAGCATCCGATGGACCTCAGCACCATCAAGGTGATTTTCATTTTGCTGTTACGCACCACATGTGGTCCAAGGTTAAAAATTAAGTCAATCAACAACATTCCATCACCAGACACAGGAGACACTATAAAGGGAGAAAGTAGATGATGGAGGCAGAATGTGTTCGTCTTTACCACAACAACAGACCAAATCTAAATCTTGATTTCGATTTGACTTCAGCTCTCATCTTCATTTCAACAATCCTCTCCAAACACCCCTAAATAAGCGCCTTAGGTCTCTTCCACACAGAGATGAAAATGTTTTCATTGTAATAATAGTACAACTGTAAACACAGCATATCTTAAAAAATGTGTATCTAGATAAAATGAATGAAAACACCAAAAAGATATTGGTGTTACTACCTGGTTAGAAGAAATGATGTAAAATAAATAAACTGTATATATGCCAGGTCTTGTAAATGGTAGTGTTATGCAGAAAGCACAGGAATGCAACAAAAAATCCTGCAGCATGTCTAAAACCTAGTGACGTAAATGAACCCAAAAATAATGTGACTGTACAGTGGAGTTGAGGGGAGAGGTGGAGCTGTGATGTCATTGTTTCAGGAAACTTATGGGTTGTAAACACAGAGATGTAATGGTAATATCTTGAGATTTGTTCACTTTGAGATCGGTGTCAAAAGCCTGCATATTTGGGATCATAAAAGGCTGGTTCCAAGTGGATGAAACTCCTCTCTGTATGGACAAGCCTTTAGCTTCGATTTAAGAAAATTCTCAGAGCATTTCTGTGGATACTTGTTTTTACATGAAGTCTGTGTCCATGTTGATGCTATTTCTAATGTATCGGCAGACCAAAATATGTATTTTAAGATGCAAAGTACAAATTCTTGCACATTTATATAACAAATAAATCAAATACACGTCAATAATCAAACACCAGGTAGGAAAATTGTTGAGAGTAAATGGTAGGATGAATTTGCTTTATGATTTGAATTTTTTTTGTATCCTGTTTAATTACAGAGGGTAGAAATTTGCAATAACTGTTTAAATTTGAGTAAATGTTCAAAGCTTGTTTGCCACTATAATGATAATTGCTCTGTCCTTCAGAAAAAGTTGGATAGCAGACAGTACAGAGACGCACAGGAATTTGCAGCAGATGTCCGGTTGATGTTCTCCAACTGTTACAAGTACAATCCACCAGACCATGACGTGGTCAACATGGCACGCAAATTACAGGTGAGTGACACACAATCAAGAAGCTTTATTTGTCATTTTGCATATCCAAGGGTCACACAAGTCGACACACGGCTGAAAAAACCCAAAACAAACACAGACACACATCTGTCCAGCAATGAGCAACTTGTATTAAAGTTCACTGCAACGTAACAATGCCCACTGACAAGACACAAACAGAATTTGAACCCCAACAAAACAAAGGCTAACGTTAGCGAAGAGTTTTCTGTTAAATTTAACTGTACAATATCAGTAGGGTGAACATATGTCCACATTTTGTCCATACGTCTGTCACACGTCCTCACTTTTTATATTAAGTACAAAATGTTAAAGTCAGCAGCCGCCAAGACACACACCACACTGTCCACATCATGTTTGGAGAAAAAAAGAGCATGTTGTCTTAATGAGTGTTGTCTGCACAGTTTATCACTCAGGTTAGCTAGCGGATGCTGTTTGCTAACTCACATTAGCCAATACCTCTTCAGATGGCCGTGCGTTTTTTTTGTTTTGTTTTTGTTTTTTTTCATCTAAAGTGAAGTATTTCCACACAAGCAATGTGTGTGTCTGGCACTCACTTTTGTTTTGTCAGCCGACCACAACTGTCTTACCTGCAGCAGCCACGATTGGTTTAGGTCTGGTCTGTGTTTACACGCCGAGAGAGAGAGGGAGGGAGGAAGAGAAAGAATAACATGCGACTTGTCGACTTGTGCTACGGGAGTCAATGTTTTAATTAATGCCCTCGTTCACACACATGCTCAAAGCATTTGGCATGTCAAAAATGAATGACATATTTGGGTAAATACTAGATCATGCCTAAAATATTCTACATTTGCACTATAGTATGGGTCTAATCAGTCAAAGTGCTGTAGTTCCCTATAATGTGAGACACTAGCCTAGTTTTTAGCAAAGAACGTTTAATGTTAATTATACCTGTTTATAATAAGACCTGCTCCCTCTGCTTACTGTTAACACACCTGTCAGGCTTTCATTGTATTTTCAAAAGAAATTCAAATCCATTTGTGTCATAGTTGAGAATATCAGAAAGGGTAAGCTACAAAGGTCTGCTGTGGAGCGAACAACCAAGTCCATCAAACTAACTCATGGGTATTAATTTAATATATTATATGAAGTCATTGTAGCTGTTTTTTTGTATATTCCCCTGATACTTCACAGCAATATTGCACATAGTCATTTACTAGGAATATAAGATAAGATATACTTTATTGATCCTCCAAGGGGGGAATTCAAATGTGTATTACAGCAGAACAAGCCAGTATGCATCAATAGAGTAGAAAAATAAAGAGATAAAAACTTATAAACTTTATTGAAGTAGCTTAAGTGACAAGAAGTAGCAATAACTAATGATCATGTAGTTGGAGTAAGTGCTTGTCTAACTTATACTCATTAAACTCATGTTCATCAGTGCATTGTGTTATGTTTGATGTTTGTGATCGTGAGTTTTTTTTATATTAAGTTATATTTTTCTAATATTGACGTATTGGTGTGTACTACCTATCTGCATGAACAAAGACGCTGTTGCTAACGTACTATTGGACAGTGGCCTGTTGTAGGCGGTGCTTAGAAAAGGGTGCATTTTTTTAATCAAAATAACTTTTTTCTGTGCTATATTTTGACAACAATGTAGGAGTGAGCGATACAACGATAATAACATGTACCAAAATAATATTTTCTTCACAGAAACATGAGACATGCTCGATAGAATTTCAATAAAATTAATTCAACTGTATTTTGACCGACATTAGAGCTGATAATCATAACCAAGTAGCGCTGCACTGAATGAATCATGTCACAGCACAGTCATAAGAGCAGCCACAGCGCACACTAATGTTTGGGCTGCAGTGGGGGGTAGTGAGTGGTCCCTTGGGCGAAAGTGTGACGGAGCGACTGAGTTACTGAAAAGTAGGGTGCGACATAGAAGCCTGGAGTTGGACTGTCAGAGCGTGTTAAGTTTCATTTTTGGTTTATGTCAGACGGCTTTTCAACCTGTGAATGGCATTGTTTAATGGTCTAATTTTTTTTCTCTCTCCCACAACAGGACGTGTTTGAGATGCGTTTCGCCAAATTGCCCGATGAGCCAGAGGAGCTTGCCCCTGTTCCCACCCCGTCGTCAGCCCTCCACCCTGCCCCCTCCACTCGACAAGCCCCGCCTCCTTCTGCCGTCTCCGAAGACGAAAGCTCCAGTTCTTCCGAATCGGAGTCCTCGGGAGGAGACTCAGAACAAGAGCGAAAACAGCGGTTGGCTGAGTTACAGGAACAGGTTAGAGGATGGAAAATGAAGGGGGAGGGAGGCTAATGAGACAACAGGTGGGTGGGCCATGCAGAGCAGCTTTGCCGAATGTGGGTGAATGCTGAAACACGCAGAGACGAATGTAAACGCTGCTGTGGTTTTCTCTGTGAAATCGCCGACTGTTTGTGTGTTTGTGTTGTGTAGCTCAAAGCTGTCCATGAACAGCTGGCCGCTCTGTCCCAGCCTCAGGCCAGCAAACCCAAGAAGAAAGAAAGAGAGAAGAAGAAAGAAAAGCACAAGAAGAAGACGGGAGTAGAAGAAGCCATGGAGGTGCCGCCCTCACTTCTACAGATGTCCAAGAAAAGTAAAAACAGCAAGGAGTCCATCACCGTAAAGAAGGAGAGGAAGAAGCTTGGGTAAGTTTTACAGAGGGTGTAATAGAGTCCTCGACCTTTTCAGTGGCATTCAGCACAAACCAAATGTAATATTCATGCAGATCTGAGGGAGAAATTATGCCAGGTGATATTCAGGAAACAGTGTCTTATTCCCTGTGTTCAGTTAAGTCAATATAGTGACAACTTCCACTTAGAAAAATACACCACAAAAGAAATTTCCATCATGAAATACATTTAATACCTTATATTAAATTCCTTTAGAGTCTTTGCTGCATATGTTATTAGTCTGGACTGACATGATTTTGCAGAGGTTTTTCACTACTGCATACTGAGTGTGGAAATTTAAGTACGGGTTGATTTATTTTACTGAAATGTTTTGCTTTCTGAGATTAAGATCACAAATTCCTACCAGTTGGTTTCAAAGTCAAAGATTTTCTCGTGGCTCAAACTGAGGCAGAGGTGGTGTCCTCATCATGTCTCCTGCACCTTCATTTTACAAGCAAAATAGGCAGTTTTAAGGTTGATTTGTTAAACAATACATAGTATGACACGTGAAGTTTCGGGGGCTGTGTTGTTATTAATGATAATCTTATCTCTACAGTTTAGACCAGGGGTGTCAAACTCATCATCATATTTACATCTACAAACTGTACTTGAACATAACATGAACAAATATATTAACAACCTAAAAATTGTTAAGAAAAATAAGTTCAATATTACATTTTAGTTTATCATTTATATGTGTGCATCACAACTTAAAAGATAACAGTGGATTTATAAATACACACATTTAGTAACATTCAGAATATTGATAAAATTCCACATAGAGTTCAGGTTATTCACTTTTTTTGGAACAAGCTAGTACTTTTATTTATTGTTAGAAATATATTTATTTATTTTTGTACACTAAAACAAAGAAGGAAGTTTGTATTTTTCACAAGTTATTATTTATTATGATTATTATGGATCAAAGTGATGTCAAATGATTATAACTTCCTTAATTAATAATATCTTCCGTGTAATTTTCTTCATCTCACAAATTCATCCCAGGGGCCAATTTGGACCCTGGACCTTATGTTTGACACCTGTGGTTTAGACAGATGGCAACACTTGTTGGAGGTCTTCAGGAACAAAGGAGTGGGGGGGGTCAGTGTAGGTTGAGAATAATGTAAACATGTCTTGATTGATCTTAAGTTGTACATGATGAATTACAGGACTAACTGATGAATAGAATAGAATACTTTATTCATTCCATCCTGGGGAAAATCAGCAGCAGAAAATAAAGTGCAGGCATAGATGGTCGCGAAGAGCATGTTACATATTTACAGTATTTACATTGCATTGCACGATGGTAATAAGTGTATATTTGTGGTTACTCAGCACTATTGTAGAGTCTAATCGCTGTAGGGAGGAATGACCTGTGGATGTGCTACTTCTCGCACAGTCATTTAATTGAATTTAATTGATTGTGATTTCACATTTCTGTCTGAAATGAAAGTGACAGAAAATCTAACATTTTTTTTTTCTTCCCTGTTTCATTCATAATATGGGCACATTTTCTTTTTCTGTACTTTTTTTCTTTTTCTTCAATTTTTTTTTTTTTTTTTTTTTTTTTTTTTACAGATAAACTAAAACACCAATAGGATAATGTTTCTAAATGTAATGTCTAATTTTTGTTTGAGAGATGGAGGTGGCCACTTTATATATTTCTATCCTGGAAAAAAATCTTACATTTGAAGTGGAAGTGAAATATTTTTGCATTGTACTAGTGGTTTCCTGTCTGGAGGGCTCAAACAATTGATTTTTTTTCAGGGCTAGTTTTTTAATTAATTTTTTTTTTTTTTTAATTTTAAGGCCACAATTCATAGAATAACTTACAAATGACAACTCCAAATATTTGCTTAGTTTTTTTAGTGGAGAAAAGAACCCCATCAAATTATGAAAATACTTATTTTTCTAAACTATCCAAACAAATAAGATTTGATTAATGTGAAATAAGTGCAATTGTAACAACATTATGCCTCAACTCATCATTTCTACAAATGCATTATGATTCAGAGCTACAAAGACCGCAAACACTTAGAACAGGAAGAAAATTGTTAAAATTGTGCTTAATTTTCTGTAGATATTTCAGGTTGTTCACATTTTGTTCCAGGATAGTTTGTAAATGTACATATTTTCCAAATGTTTTGCACTAAAAGAAAAAAAATTGGAATGTATTTGTCACATTAAACTGAGAAGTCATTATTTTTTTGAGGTTATTATGCTGTTATTTTACTGTAGAACATATTGATTTCCACAGCCTTAACTGTGGTATTTGTACACTGCAAATTCATCCCAGGGGCCTGATTGTACACTTGGCAGGCTGCATTTGGCCCCTGAGACGCCTGCTGTGGGGCGTCTTTGTCCTATAGCTGCAAAAAAAAAAAAACAACTAATCCGATCTTTTGTCTGTAGCAGTAAGAAAGAAGGAGTAAAAAACAGTCGGCCAGTTGTGCCTCCTCAAATGGGACCAACTCCCCTCGTCCCCTCGGCATCTCTCGAAGCAGAGGATGACATAGGTAGGTATTATAACAATCCGTGTTAATAGGGAGTCTGTCGTTTTGTCCATGCTTTTCTCACACCTGTGTCTTTACGTTGTCTCCTCCACAGACATGTTTGGGACGGTGTCTGCTGACAGGTGCAAGCCCATGTCGTACGAGGAGAAGCGGCAGCTGAGCCTGGACATCAACAAACTACCCGGCGACAAGCTGGGTCGTGTCGTGCACATAATCCAAACGCGTGAGCCATCACTGAAGAACTCCAACCCAGATGAAATCGAAATAGATTTTGAGACGCTCAAACCCTCCACTCTGAGAGAGCTGGAGAAGTACGTCTCCAGTTGCCTCAGGAAGAAGAAAAAGCCGTCAGGTAGGTTGTATGTGTGCACGGATTTAGGTCTGAATATAGAGGCAAAGCGCTTGCATAATAGTAGTTTCTAGAAATGGTAAAAATAAATAAATAAATAAAACAAAATAAATACACTTCAGTTGAGTTTTCCAGTATTTTTTTTTTTTCTTTTTCTTTTTCTGAGAGTTTCTTCCTTTTCCCAATTTCAACACATACAACCATGACAGTAACACACATCTATTGGTGCCTTATACACTACACCAGTGTTTTTCACCCTTGGGGTCGCCTGAAATTTCTAGTAATTGATAAAAAAAAAATAAAAACTCACTAATACAAAATATATGGTGATTTGAGAGAGACCATCACAATCCATTAAAGACATGACAAACTGAAGCTCAAACTGCAGCACTGTGGTTCTGTTTATCTGTCGAATATTCATTGCGGTCAGTTTTAGATGCTGCAGCTCTTTCATAATTCAGAGTTTGATTTATTGCTTGTTCAGTATTTATTGGCAGCCTCGTAAATACAAGCTGGACTGACTGTACATATCCTGATCAAGGAAAATCTAATTCTCACTCTGTGCATTAATCGACATCCGGATTTTCTGTCTCCATCCATAATAATATACATTATATCGACTAAAATTAACATTTATTTGCAGCATAGTATAGCGAATTGTTACAATATCAGGAACAGAGAGGCCAGGTGACTTTCTTGCCCGTCAGCAGGGATTTAATCAGCCTGTTGCGAGTCACTGGCCACAACCTTGTTGGCCATCTCCTCACTGATAACATCATTTTTTGTTTTTTTTTTTTTTTCCCCTTACAAACCCAAACACTGGCCCATTAACTTAACAGCCCATCTGGAAAACTCTGCAACTCCTGATGGTCAATGCATCCCTACTTGTATATAAACAGGATGTAATCATGCAACACTTGTAAGATGTGATTGAAATGATCATGATTAGTTCATTCACCTTATTGTGTTTAGTCCAGAGGGTGGTTTTTATTAAAGTGCTACTGATGGGAGGAAAGCCCCTCCACTGCCCAGTCTGCTGAAAGTAAAGCACAGGAGGGTTAACATTCAGGTCACAGAATAAGTATCTGGCCTTTCCACACAGGGCTCTACACTAACTTTTATTTCCAGGAGCACACAAAAAAAAAATAGGGGCACAAGTAGGTTTTAGTTTTAAATGTTTTGTTTATTTACAGTGCAGTACTTGCGCACAGATACCAACATTCTTGTATGACTGCTGTCATTTGTGTTAATTTAGAGCAGACCATAACATAACTTTGTATTATGGGATGCTTTATCCTTTGATACATTTTAGAACGTTGTATTGGCTGCCTTATTAGATACATTTTAGAATGATTAACCCTTTAACTCCTGAGACTGAGACACAGTAAAAAATAAAATAAGCAACACAATGAACAAAAAACCGTCAAAGTGATCATATAACGGAACGTTCTAGCACGAGTTATGGAACGCGTGCTAGAATGCGTGCCATTGCGCGCACCAGTGCGCGTACCAGAACGCGTCCTGTAACGTGTGATAGCGCGCCAGTGCGCGTGCTAGAACGCGTTCTGTAACGCGTGATATAATAAAGACAACGCGTGGCTATGTGAACACTTTGGTTTGCCATAATTAGCTCCTCAGGTCTGTGTGCCTTATTGTGTGCTGCAAGAAGCACTCGCACAATGTGCGACTGTTTTGTTTTCCTCGTTCGCACGCTGAAATATTTGCTCGCAAATGCGAGTGAAATGGGCGCACTGTAGAGCCCTGTTTCCACATGAATTGTATAGCATTGTCAGACAAATAACTAATTGCTAGATTTTGCCTTAAGTCTTACATCAGTGCACTCAAAGGAATGTGATCATAATTGAAAAAAGAAATAGTTTGAAAGTTTGCCGAGTTGTTTTTGATGTGATGTATATGGTGGGCTTAAAAAAATTTTTTCTGACCAACCCTTTTTTGGTTAGAAATACATTTATTCATTCATTCATTCAGTCAGTCATACATTAGTAATGCAGGAAATCTGAGACAAAATTTGGTGAAAATTTTGATGGTATTTTTCGCAGCAGCAGAGAAGCCTCTGGAAATGACAAAGTTGAAGACAGGATCTTCATCTTCAGACAGCAGTGACTCCTCTGATAGTGAAGACTCTGAGAATGGTAAAACAACACTGGCTACAGATTATATAGTGATTTTATCTTAAGTATGGTGGATTTTCTCTGTACCAATGATTACATAATGTTTTGTTAATCAGGGCTGGTTCCCAAACAACAGAAGAAGGCCTCAACTAACAAAGACATCAAGAAACTGCATCACCAGTCCATCAGTATCGGAGCCGGCCCGGTCGCACCTCACCCACAGCCTCACCCACAGCCTCACCCACAGCCTCACCCACAGCCTCACCCCCAGCCTCACCCCCAGCCCCACCCCCAGCCCCAGCTTCAGCCCCAACTTCAGCCCCAACTTCAGCCTCAACCTCAAGTGGTCCAGTCCAAACCACCATTTGTTCCTCCTCCACCCGTCCCCATCCCCGTTTCTGTCCCATCTCTGGACTCATCCCAGCTGCTGGGCTCTGGATTTGATCCTTTGGCCCATTTCATGAACCCTCATCTGACGCAGTCCAACACTGAGTCCAATCCAACCCTGACCACGGCTGGGGCCTCCATCACCTCTGTCCTCCTCAACACAATCACAGGCAACAACCAGACTGCCGCTGAGACGCATCCTTTCTTAAACCAACATCCCATCATACCCTCACCAGGTGTGTATACAGAAGGACATCTTTGATTAACTGGTGAGTTTGTGGTTGTTTGTGCTTTCTACACTTTTCTGACTGTTATGTCTGGTTCTGTTTCCAGCGGTCCACAACGCTCTTCCTCAGCAGCCATCGAGACCCAGTCATCGTGCAGCACCACTTCCCCCCAAAGTATCTCAGCCTCCTCCGTCGTCGCTCCCCTCCCTGCCTTCATCCTCATCGCCCCACCTCCAGCCCTCGCTTCCCCTCACCCTCCCTCAGCCAGTCCCCCGGCCCCGCGTCCCTTCACCACCGTCGCACGGCATCCTGGGTACCCTTTCAGCACAGCCTCCTCAAGCGCTGTTGGAGGATGATGAAGAGCCTACTCTCAGTACTTCTGAAACGCCGCCTCTCAGTCAGGTGCACACGTTCCTGCAGTCACTCCAGGCTCGACCCACACCTCAGACCCTGCACACGCACTCGCCCGCTCAAAGCGCCTCTCAACTGTTGGGGTCCATGCACGCACAGGCCACGACGACCTCCGCCCCGGCTCTCACGCAGAGACACAGCTCAGGCCACGCCCACTTGCAACAGCCGTTCCCGCACACGCACTTGACAGCTGCACAGCAGCAGAAGGGCGTGGCCCTGCAGCAGAAGGTACAGCAGATGCAGCAACTTCAACAACAGCCATCGCCACGAAGCAAAGCAGAGCCTTATTCAACAGGTAGGCTTACCAGTAACTCCAACTCCAATTCCTGTCAAGTGGGGACATTGTGGAAAACCAAAATGAAAGCAGAATACAATGATTTTCAAAACCTTTTTGATCTATATTCAATTGAATATACTACAATGACAACATATATAATGTTCAAACTAGGGCTGGGTATCATGGACAATTTCCTTTGATTCAATTTTGATTCATAAGGTTCTGAATTGACTGATCACGATTTGATTCTGATATCACTGATATCAATCACACCCCTCCCGCACCAGAACTGTTGCCAACGAGACACCTCCCCTCCCCCAGGGACTGGCGAGATGGAGCCAGCTGCATCTTGGCGTCGGTGGTACTTGGGTCAGGTGCTCACGGTCCTGGCCTGAAAAATCGACAAATCCATTATTACTCAGTAATGTAAAATTAAAATAGAAACAATCCAAAATTTGTCAAATCGACTGATAAACTTTGCTTTTCTCAAATATTCACTCATTCTTTCGTCTTTTTTTTTTTTTAAACAATACTCGATAATTGTTTGGTAACTTAAGACGCTATTTGCTGAAGCTACGTAGGTGGAAGTCTTTCCCATGTTTGCTTCATGTGTGACTTCAGTTGGTCAACAGCCCACGATCTGCATTGTCGTATTTTTCTATTCACTCATTTTTCTCACAATTGGAGTTGCACATGAATATTCACGTGATAGAACGAGGCCAAAAGGTCCAGAAGAATCTTTGCTCTAGACGTCAAGGACATCGGCCCCTCTCTCTGGCTGAGATCCAGATAAACACAATGTGATAAAACACTCACCTTTGCTCCATTTTGAGGTAACATTCAGACATTGCATGTGACTTAATAACTTGTGAACATAGTAATTATTTTAGTGATAAAAGTAAAAAAAAAAACTTTACTCCGTCTTTCACTGTCAACTTCTCTTATTTTGATTTAACGTTGCATCTGCCTACGTCCGCTTAATTCATCTGTAAGTGGCTTTGACCACTGTCTTGATAAAGGCCTAGAGTTGGATTTTCCTACAAGGATAATAAAGTGAGTTAACTTTTAACATTAAGAGTCATTTTACAAGATGAAAATTTAAACAGTCTGAGGACCAAAGACCAACAACCTTTAAAAACTGAAACTAATTTGAAGACATGAATGCCAGGTTTTAAGCAGCTTCATGTCTGTTAGTAAAGTATTAATGCAGTGGTTCTCAGTCTATTTCTGTCGTGCCCTTCTTTTGGAGGATGAAAAATCTCCAGGCCCCCCCCTCAACAACTACACAACATGGTAACAGTGGTTCAAATATACATTTTACTGAAAGAAACATTCAGATTCTAACAATACTGTTTGGTTTTTCTTGAATAATTCGTTGTGTAAATTAAAAATAAGTTTTGCTTGACCATGACCAATACAAATAAACTGGACACAACTGCTCCCTGACATGATGTTTATCAAATACAAATAGGAAATGCACAATTATCTTACAACTACGACAACAAAGTTACTTTTTTAGTACAAATACATTTTGGTAACAAAGGTGAACATGAGCCTGTTGACATTGCATATCTCAGAATATTATAATTGTGCAAAAACTGAGACATTGCACCTTTTTCATTTCTTGTCAAATCCTTGTCTATTCTTCAAACTTAAACTCTGTCTAGTTTAGTGACAGATCATCATGGCAGTAGATTTGTTTGTTGCATGTCCCTAAAATTAGTTCCAGGTGCTCCAATGCTAAAACACTAGTTCCACCCAATACATTTTCTAACCTGAAAAAAACAGAGTGACCCCCCCACCGGCAAATGATCACGCTCCTCCGAGGGGGCCCACCCCACAGTTAGGGAAACACTGTATCAATGTATTATTTCCATCCCTGCTCTTTTAGGCTTTTTATGCAGTATATTGTGCTGATAAGGATAATAGTTCTTGTGTGTTTGTAGGTTGTTTGCGTGAGAGCCCCTCTCCCCTGATGATGCATTCTCCTCAGATGCCTCAGTTCCATCCAATGGGACAACATTCACCTGCACAGACCAAGAAACATGTTAGTAACAATGTTGTGTGTGTGTGTGTGTGTGTGGTCACAGATTGTACTGTCAAAAATAATATACCATAATTCATTCTTGAGTATAGTATTTATATTTCTTTCTCTCTCTCTCTCTGTCTGTCTGTCTGTCTGTCTGTCTGTCTCTCTCTCTCTCTCTCTGTCTGTCTGTCTGTCTGTCTCTTTCTCTGAGATATATATATATGTGTATGTATATATATATATATATATATATATATATATATATATATATATATATATGTATAAAATACTATACTCAAGAATAGTGTTTTCTTTAAGCCTTTGTACAATTGTAAGTAAACAACATTAGAGATACAGTTATTAGATATCTTGTTGAGGTTGATTTCCAAAAATAAAAATGTGCTGTTTCCATAGGAGCCAAGGTCCAATTTGGTGGGGGTTAAAGAAGAGAAGCCTCCCCAGTCTCCAGTCCTGCCCCCCTCCCTGTTCAGCCCAGCTATGCGTCAGGATGCACATAAACCTCCAGACAACAAACACAGTGAGTAGAACAAAGTTGTCACTAATCTGATCGTGTAGTCAACACTTATTTTACTGATAAGTTGTGTGAGTACTCCTTTAATTGTGGATTTGTCTTTACTTTAAGTCACTAATGAAGTTAGTTTATTCATCCACACAAAGTAAATGAAATGAAGTTGAAGTACCGTTTATGGAAAGTGAACACAAAAATTAAAAATGCATTACTGTTGGACTTTTAGGCTATGGAAACAGGTATTGAACATCATGTGACAAATATAAGCGAGATGCTGATGTACAATGACACCAATTCACGTTAGGTGCCTTGAAAGAAAGAGTGTTATATACTCAATACACACAATTTTTACAGCAGACTCTTTGGCCTCTAGTAACACATAAAGTGCACAAAAATTTATGATCAAGGTTTCATCCCAGTGAAGTCGAATCAATTATTAGTCTGCTGTTCATACACATGAAGGGGATGCAGCCATTCGTCACAATACCAGTTGTGTTTTCTGCATGAAGTGAAAATGTCAGTCAACTAGGTATATTAGAAAGTGAGAAAAACCACATTTACCTAAACGTGATTGTACACATGTATACAAACTAACTGAAAAGATAAAGTCAACTGTACGATGCGTTTCACTTCCTCTAATGTAGCTGCTCAAAATTTACAGCGAAATAATTTCCATGTTGCAACAGGTTTTTCTGTTGTTGACCGACTAAAGCCATGTCCACACAAAACCACAGCTTTTCCTATCCAAGAAAAAGTTCTCTGTAAATGCAGAGCTGTTTCAGGAAATATCTGGGTGTACACGAAACCACTGAAAACAATGTAGTACACTTGCCAGGCCTGTATGTGTGTGTGTAATGTAAAAATATGGAAAAGAGGATGGAGGAGGATGCACATAAAAGTTGCGCTGACTACAGAAGAACAAGAACTGTGTGGCAGATCCTAGAACATGAATATTGTTCACTATGGTTCTTTTTTGCTCATTGTAATGAAAGAGTAGGCAAATGTGTTGATTCATTATTTCCAATAAGCTCAATAGCTGTTGTAGCTTGAACACGACCCTGTAGCCTGCCGTTGTTTTTGTGAAGCGGCATCTTGCCATGGTTTGAAACTACTCAAGTTCACTGGAGGAAGCTAAAAGAAAATAAGCTTCTTCAATATAATTTTGTGTATTTATTTTTAGGGGCATTGCACATTAATGAAGCAAATATACACTGACTGGCCACTTTATTAGGTACGCCTTGCTAGTACCGGGTTGGGCCCCTTTTGTCTTCAGAACTATTCAACAAGATACTGGAAACATTCCTCCATATGGACATGATGGCATCTTGCAGTTGCTGCACATCCATGATATGAATCTCACGTTCCACCACATCCCAAAGGTGCTCTATTGGATTGAGATCTGGTGACTGTGGCGGCCATTTGAGTACAGTGAATGCATTGTCATGTTCAAAAAACCAGTCTGAGATGATTTGAGCTTTATAACATGGCACGTTATACTGCTGGAAGTAGCCATCATAACATGGGTACACTGTGGTCATAAAGGGATGGACATGGTCAGCAACAATATGCAGGTAGGCTGTGGCGTTGCAACGATGCTCAATTGGTACTAAGTGGCCCCACAACTGCCAGGAAAATAACCCCCACACCATTACACTACCACCAGCAGCCTGAACTATTGATACAAAGCAGGATGGATCCATGCTTTCATGTTGTTGCCAAATTCTGACCCTACTATCCAAATGTCACAGCAGAATTCGAGACTCATCGGGCCAGTTTCCTGTTCTTAGCTGACAGGAGTGTGACCTGGTTTGGTCTTTTGCTACTTTAGCCCATCTGCCTCAGGATTCAATGTATTGTGCATTTAGAGATGCTCTTCTGCAGACCTTGGTTATAAAGGGTGGTAATTTGAGTTACTGTTGCCTTTCTATCAGCTCGAACCAGTCTGGCCATTCTCCTCTGACCTCTGGTATCAACCAGGCATTTTTTTTTCCCACAGAACTTGTTTTTTTCTGACCATTCTCTGTAAAGGCAAGGCACATTTATTTTTCTAGCACATTTCATGTACAGGACAATTCAAGGTGCTTTAGATAAAACATATAAACCCTAGAGACGGTTGTGTGTGATGGTTGTGTAGTTTCTGAAATACACAGACTAGCCCGTTGGGCACCAACAACCACGCCACATTGAAAGTCACTTAAATCACCTTTGTTCCCCATTCTGATGCTTGGTTCGAACTGTAGCAGAACGTCTTAACCATGTCTACATGCCTAAATGCATTGAGTTGGTACCATGTGACTTGCTGATTTGAAATTTGCATTAATGAGCAGCTGGACCTAATAAAGTGGCCGGTGAGTGTACAATACCAACATTAATATAGCAGTTAGCTTTACTGATAATTGCAACGTCCATTGGCCTGTTACGAACTATAAAACAACTCATATCTCAACACAAATACAGAATGAGGAAAGTACAATCCAGTTGCAACAAATGTTGTACAAAGTACATGTTTTAACGTATATGAAATGAAAGAATATACTCAAACAGATTTACCATTCAGTCCTTAAGTTTCTGTGGTGCTTGTTAAGATAAGCCACTATATTCTCATATGATGCTGATCATTTTTCATCTTCAGGGTTAGATCTGAAGCAGCTGGATGTTCCTCGCGGTCCTCACCTTACAGACTCCCCAGTGCCGCCATGCCCTCAACAGGACAACAAAATCAAACAAGAGCCCAAAACTCCCATCGCTCCGAAGAAGACACAGGTAATTTGACATGACACCCCCCCAACCCAACCCCCATGTGTCGGCTCGGCCTTCTGTCCTTCAGTTAAAACGTGCCGCTCTTTGCAGGACGTCAAGTTAAAGAACATGGGCTCTTGGGCCAGCCTCGCCCAGAGATCCCAGTCCACGCCGGCCTCTGCCGTTCGCTCTTCGAGTGACAGCTTCGAACAGTTCAGACGGGCTGCCAGGGAGAAGGAGGAGAGGGAGAAACAGCTGAAAGCACAGGCAGAGCAGGCTCGAAGAGAGCAGGAGAAGCTCCGGTAAGAACACACAGCATGGTTGTTCATTTCTGGTCACGAAATCCTCAAACTTTTCACAGGGTGCTTGTGCAGGTCCTGGAAGTCTTAATGTATGGAATTTTGAAATGCTGTTTTCCAGACCTTGAAAAGTTTGAAATTTTGTGTGTAAGTCTTAGAAGAGGGGGACATGGTGGTGTAGTGGTTAGGACGCATGTCTCACAGCGAGAAGGTCCTGGGTTTGATTCCAGCACCAGTGGGTGGGACCTTTCTGTGTGGAGTTTGCATGTTCTCCCCATGTCTGCATGGGTTTTCTCCGGGTACTCCTAACTTCCTCCCACCATCCAAACACATGCACTGATAGGTTAATTGGTTAATCTAAATTGCCCATAGTTGTGAATGTGAGAGTGATTGTCTATATACTATGTCAGCCCTGCGATGAACTGGTGACTCATATATACAGTTATTTATTTAGCTCGTGTCATTTTATATTAAGATGCTGAAAAAGTAGATGGAAGCTCTATCATAGAGCTGTTGTGTTTCTAATAGTGCAGGAATCACACTGCAGGGGGCAGTGTGTCCCTTTAGCCAGCATTTAAGACATTGAGTAGAACAGACAAAGAAGTGTTTCGAACAGGCATACATGAACATGAACCCAGATGGGGAAGTGCAAGTTCAGTGTTAAGTGTGTTTGAAGAGCCGAAATACAACCGTTGATTATCAAAAACAACGTGGGAATATTAAGTGCTATGTAAAGTATGTGGTAAAGACATGACATTAGGAACAATGGGCTGTAACGGCCTTGACGCTCACATGAAAGGGGAAAAGCATACACACTATGCCGCTAGTCAGACAACAACGGTCCCCATGCTAATGTTCACCCCAACGCTCACAAATACAAGTGCAACAATAGCTTTGACTTAAGTGTCTCTGGGTCTCAGCACAAGTGCTTTAGCTAAATTTGTCCCAACCGCTGTGTTAAAGGCAGAAATACTGTGGCTTCTGCAGACGAATTTGAACGACTTTTGCTTTTGTTTTTTTTGTTTTTGTTTTTTTGCTGTACGTATTTGTTCTGCAGTAGCGGTCTTATTTTTTATACTCAAAGGTCTTAAAAAACATTATATTTGCTCGTCAGAAATGTGCAGAGACCCTGTAATCAGGATGTCATTTACCAAAAACGTTTTAACCTCTAAAATGACTTTATCAAAGATGATGAATGTTTGGTCTCCTCACTGATTCGCTGTCAGTAAATACGAGTCCATCACTGTCTCTCATTGCCCTTGTAGCCGTGATGACGAGGACTCCATGGAGCAGGCTCGCAGAGCACAAGATGACGCCCGTCGTCGCCAGGAGCAACAGTCACCGCTTACCCCCACTCCCCCGGCATCAACCCCACCCACTCACTCTCCGCAGGCCCCTCCCAGCCAGACACAAGCCCCACCCCCTTCATCCTCAGCCGCACAGAACGCCCTCGACCAGCAGAGGGAGATGGCACGCCGCCGCGAGCAGGAGAGGCGAAGGAGAGAGGCCGTACGTACAGTCTAAAGTTTTTCAAAATGTAATGTCAAATACATGTCAGATACAGTATGGATAAGGGTTTTCTGACGCAACTGAAGCTGGGTCGGTCCATGTGAAATCAGGGAACCATCTAACCTCCTATTTGTTATGCTATTAATTATACCAAATAAATCTTAGCTGCTTGTCACATTTTGGAGCGTTAAAATAAAAGCCTAACTATTAAACTTGGTAAAGAAAAATATAAAGAAACTAAATGGAAAATTATAAATTAAGTTTATAAATTACATTTATTCTATGGTGCAAAATTCACCTTTATTTATAAAACTTTAAGAAAAACCGGAGCTGAAACAAAAAAATGATCAGATGAACATGATGTCTTTGGAGACACACACACATACACACACACAAAGTGATGGCAATAATCTCACCAAACATTGTTTGGGTGAGATTATTGTCATCACTTTAAAAAGATGGAAGGAGCCCATGACTGAGTGTGTGAAGGCTCCAGTCCACCCTCTGAGCTGCTGTGACAGATAGAGTAAGGAGGTGAAACAGTGGTGTCCACATGATGGCGTTTAGGGTTTTCCTATAGTGTGCAGTTGAGCATATTTTAGCTCAGCTCTCATCTTTTCACCACAAAAAGAACTTAAACACAACATGCAAGTTCAGGAGTCAATCAGACACTAGCATCTCCATTAATATATTTAGGACAATGTAATATTTACATTCATGACCAATGAAGGACACTTAAAGATACATTAACACAATATGATTTCAGCTGGCATCAATGAATCAAACCAATTTAACCTCTTCAACCCTAGCCTCTGTTTTTCACCAGTTTCTACAATAAAATGTTTGTGATTATATTTATAATGTATGTGTTGAAAAGCTTAGATTCACCACAGTTGAGTTAATAAGTTTATTTTCCAGTATTGTTACGTATGAAATAATAATTAGTAAATGAATCACCTGCATATCAGGCAAAGCTAATGGGACTTTCTACATATTTGTTATCATGAGGTCACATGACTGGTCCATTCTATTGCTGCATTTCCACTACGTGGAACCGACTTGACTCAGTTATCAGGTACTATTCCTGGAGACCCTTTCCATTACAGGATACTACCGACTTCACAGTACCTGGATGTCATATCAATGAGGCGCGTTACTTCAGTGTCATCTGCTCAGAAGTGCTGATGAACTTGCTCATTGTTAAATGTCTCGTCTGAATTTTTACCTCAGTCACCAAGGACTAACCAACCATTGTGTAGTTTGGGGTTGTCATCATGTGGGTCAATGTACTACTCCATTTACTGTCAACTTCTACATCTGTTTTTTTTTTTTTTTTTAATTGGAAGGTCACAGAGACAACTGTCTGACCAGTCAGTTGTCTGGTTTTAATACCTCACATTTTACTATAGCCGATTCCAAAAAAACTACTACTGGGTACCAGATTCCAGCTCCTTTTACGTAATGGAAAAACAAAAAGCCAAGTCAAAACCAGTACCACATAGTGGAAAAGGCGGCAAACCGTTAATTACACTGCTCTACAATTTTTATTTTTAGAAAGTATCTGCTTCAGACATTAAATGTGCGAAATCTTCCATACTTTATCGAGATGAATTAGAAAACGAATGACTTTAGTGCTGGTTAGCTCATGTTTTTGATATATATGATGGTGTGTTTTTCCACATATATGGTGGTTTACAATGGATTTGTAAATATTCTGTTAGAAAGAACCTGTAAAGTGAATGGATCATAATGTGCAGACAGTGTTTTGAAGCAGATCTGAGACCTATATTCCTTTAGAGTATATATTTATATATATTCCTGTCCATAAAAAGGTAAAGAAGAAGGAAAAAATCTTTTAATTTAATTTAAGCTGATGGGGTCTGGGCATCCCTGCTCAGGCAGTTTCCCTCCAGGAGCCAGACCTGGATGAACAGTAGGAAATGGATGGAAGTATGTTTTTTAAAAAATCTAAGAAAAAAAAACAAGTGTAAGGTGAAAGGACCGTATATTTTAGAACATTCCAACATTCCAGTGCTGATCCAGACCCCTGTCTGGTTCATGCAGTTCAGGTCCACAATGAAAGCACAGTTCACATTTATACTGTAAGGTCCAAAGAAGATGGGACACATGTTGTAGAAATGAGTGTTTATTGAGCATTTTAACCCTCCATAGTGCGCTGGATGAAATACTCTTAAATTCAAAATTTCACCCCCCACCCCCCAAACCATTTTTTTTAAATACAAGAAAATACATATAACATGAACGGAATATGTATTTTATTATTAATAATAATAATAATAATAATAATACATTTTATTTGTATAGTGCTTTTCATGTCACTCAAAAATGCTTTACATGAAGTAAAAATAGAACAGTAATAGTCCAACTACAATAAAAACAAACAAACAATAGAAAACAGAGCAATCACACATCAAAACAGGCAGAATAAAAGTAATCAATTAAAAGCAATCTTAAATAAATTAGTTTTTAAAGAGGATTTGAAAGTGTTGAGGTCGGAACAGTGACGGATGGTTGGGGGAAGTGAGTTCCAGAGGTTTGGGGTAGCCGCCTCTGTCCCCCCAAGTTTTACAACATTGGACCAACATGAGTGCTGATTCAGACCCTTATCCACATCCACATGATCCCTTTGAACATCATTCCTTACATTAGTACCATTAGTTGATGGTATTGACAAAAGCAGGTCCATTCATCTGTTCATGCAGAGGTGGACCTTCCAGACCCTGTAGAACACACTGCACCTGAGATTAGCCAATCACTAGCTGCGTTTCCATTACAGTTTTTCGCAAAATAATAGCAACATTCCTAAAATTTCAACAAAGTATATTTGCACTTTGAACGTGTTTCCATTAACGGTTGTTCTAGGCAGGACCGTCGTAACTCCCGTGAAATATTATCCCACGACCTTTCACGACCTTTAAATATGCTCAGCACTTAACAACAACAACAAATTATAAGTAGCCAATGGTTGTTATGGTTACAGTGACTGCGGCTGTCATTTTCACTCCGAAAGAAGTGATCCAGTGATGTATAATTGCGGAAAAAGTGTTTCCATTGCACATTTGCGATATATTAGAATATCGAAATGTCTGAAAAACCATCTCATGAAAGCGTGAAAACTTTTTATCGCTATTTAATTGGGGTTTTTTTTTTCGAAATTCAGGTGTTTCCATTACCAGTTTTTTATAGCGAATTTCCAAGGGTAACAGATACGCAGCTACTGTTTTCAGTAGAACTGTTGCCCTCATTGTCTGATGATGCGTTTGGAAAATGACCAAAAATAGCCACTTTTCCGATAACGGGTTAAAGAAGCAGGATGAACCCATGATATTCAAGTGTCTTTAAACCGTCTCTCCTCCGTCTCTTCCAGATGGCCGACACCATCGACATCAACTTCCAGAGTGACCTGATGGCCATCTTCGAAGAGAACCTGTTCTGACGGAGAAACCCAGGGGCATGATGGGAGTGAGAGAAGGACCTAAACGCATATAAACAGATTTCTAAAAACCCATATAAACCACCATGCTCTGATAGAAGACGATCGCTGCTCACACACAGACTCCATCGTAACTGTCCCTTTCTCTCAGTAGTTGAAACAGCTGGCTTGTGTCATGTGAATGAGAGGGGGGGGGGGGGTGAAATAGTAAAAAAAAACAAAACAAAAAAAACCTTTGACCTCAGATACGTTTTGGTGTCTGGTTCGGGACTGAAGGTGGAAAAACAGACTGTAATAATTCAGCAGGCTCCCTCATTTCGTCCAGAATGAAAGAAAGAAACTGAAGGGACAGAATGAAAAGGAGGGGACAGAAGAAAAAAATATGATGGCAGTGAAAAGAATTTAATTTAAGAAATTAAGTGAAAAGTAAGAAAACAGAGGTTTCAGATGACCGAGTGAGCAAATGTATCACTGTTTTTTTGTTGTTTTTTTAACCTCTTTTTTTCCTGATCTTCTCTCTCTCTCTCTCTCTCTCTCTTTCTCTCTCTCTCTCTCTCTCTCTCTCTCTCTCTCTCTCTCTCTTGCTCTCTCTTTCTCTCTTTTTTATTTTATGTTGGGATTTTACAGGTGGGGGTGGGGGGGGGGGGGGTGCTGCAGGTGTTGGTCGAGTTTGTCAGGTTGAGTGTTTTTTTCTGATCTGAGACTTGGTCGTTTCTCAGGACACAACAGGAAAAGAACCCATACATTTATCTTCAACACATGTTCTTCTTCCCCCAGTTCTTCACTTCCTTCTAATCTTCTCTCTTTTAGCCGCTAACACTTCAACGAGAGATCGCCGCGAGGAAGTTTCAGAGTGTCCTTTGCCTTAGCGCTCTGGCCTGTAAACTAAAGATCACACCCGACAAATTATACATATTATATATAAATAAATACATGAATATATATTATATAAAAGTCAACGAAAAAAAAAAAGAACATGAGAGGGATATGGATTGCGGGGAGCAAAGCTCGTCTGTGTTCACCTCTGGTTTTGATTTTGTAGAATTTACTGTAAAGAAGAAAAAAAAACAAACACTTTTTTTATGATTCTATTGAGAGGATTGTTTCGTCTGTCTTATTCTCTCTCATAACCTTTTATTTCTCATCTCTATGCCAAAACCAATCTATTGAGTGCTGAAAGTTCATTCACTTTTTTTTTTGTTTTTTTTTTAACGTATAAAATGCATCTTCTTTTCACTTTATATTAAAGACTAAGTTTTTATTGCTATTTAATTTTCCTCTTATCCCTTTTTTAAATCTGAAGTTATTATGCAGCGTTTTGATCAGTAATAGTTTGAAGAAGCGGCTCCGGCGTATCATACGTCACTACTTCGGGTTCCATCATTCTGTCACCGTTCTTTCATCGATCTGCACTCGAACCGTTTCACTTCTTTGTTTCATTTAATTTTATTTTTTTTCCCCTTTAGCTCCTCATGTACATGTGTTCCACAGGCTTCTCATTGTCTTTTGTCTTTACAGCTTCTAGACTGTAAGAAAAAAAATGATTTCTTCGTCATCTTGTCATGTAGATTTTCTTTTTCCTTGTCATCAGTAACAGTTTTGGGATGTCGTGTGCCATTGTGTTTTTCTCAAAGGGGGTGTTTTCCCACTTAAAAGTTGGCTCAGAGATCTGTGAGTGTTTTCAATTCTATAATCGCTCTTTTTTTTTTTTTTTATGTTTGTTCATTTCTCTTTTCATATTTGATTGTTTTTGAGTTTATTTTCTGTTTGCTATTCTCTTGATTTATTTTACCCAGAACAACCTGTTGGTATGTTGGTGAGTGAGGCATTGAGGTCAATAGATTCATCTTGTTCAGATTATGGAGTACAGCATCTTTTTTAAGAAAAGTATTAAAATAATATTTAAAAAAAAAACAAAAAAAAACATGCTTTGGTTTTTGTCTACGGGGTTTATCAGGGTTGTTTCTGATTTGAGCCAAAAGGGGGAGCTTTAGATCCACGATTCGGGTACAGCAGAGGTCTTCAACCCTGGTCCTCAGGTCCCACTGTCCTGCAGTTTTAGACATAACCTGCTCCAACACACCTGATTCAAATGAGCTCATCATCGAGCTCTGCTGAAGATACAGTGCTTTGAATCAGGTGTGTTGGAGGAGGGCTACATCTACAACAGAGGCGTCAAACATGCGGCCCGGGGGCCAAAATCGGCCGACCAATGGGTCCAATCTGGCCCCTGGGATAAATTTGTGAAACACAAAAATTACATAAAAGATATTAATAATCAAGGAAGTTGAAATTATTTGACATTAATTCAATCTAAATCAGACCATAATAAACAGTAAATTGTGAAAATTTAAACAAATGTTCTTTGTTTTAGTGTAAAAAAAAAAAGGGAATAAATAAACAATGAATTTGTACATTTTTTAGCCTGTTACAAAAAATGTGAATAACCTGAAATGTATATGGAATTTTGCTAATATGGTGAATGTTACACAATGTTATTTTTTTTAAGTTGTGATGCACGTGCATAAATGATAAACAATAGTGCAATATTGTTAATATTGCACTTATTTTTTTAAGAATTTTCAGGTTGTTCATGTTATGTTCATGTACAGTTAATAGATCTAAACCTTTTTTTTATATATATATATACTGGTCCGGCCCACTTTATACCATATTAGGCTAAAATGAGTTTGACATCCCAGATCTAAAACATGCAGGACAGTGAACCTTGAGGAACAGTATTGAAGACCTCTGAGGTACAGTGTTCACTTCCACGGGTGTCAAACACCAGTCCTCGAGGGCCGGTGTCCTGCATGTTTTAGATATGTCCCTCTATCATCGCCCGTGGAAGCCATACCATCATTATCAGTCTTCTAGAGAGCTGATGAGGAGCTGGTTATTAACTCTGATGCCTTCTGGTTTAGTTAAAATATTCAGAAAAATTCAACCCTTTTCCTTTTTTTTTTTTTTTTTTTTTAAATACCTCCGCCAAGGAGGTCTGGCCTGGTCGGGTCTTTGATGAAACTTTCAGGAATGATAAATAATGGGTCAAGGAAGAACCTATTAGATTTTGAGCAATGAAGGTGAAAGGTCAAGGTCACACTAAAGGTCAACAGCTAAAACACATCAGTGGTAACGTCTCAGGATTCAGACAAGATAGAATCTGGTGTTTTTTTTTTCATTCACATTGTCTCACCTTCAGACATCAGATGGGTCAGCACCTATGGCTCCATCACGTATGATGTCATATCAAGCCTTGGTCTGCTGTCTCTGACTGCCTTGATTTTTATTACTGTTTTTACTCGTGGAACAGGTGTCAAAAGGCAACAAATTTTTTTATTTTTTTTTTAAAGGCTAAATTAAAACCTAATTCCAATACTATTTTTTTTTCTCTTTAGGATTTTTTTTTTTTTGCAATATGTTCCATGTTATTTATAATTTTGTAAATATTAGTTTTTGATAATTTTGTTGCTCATTTTATTTATTTTTCTGCATTTTGTTTTTTATTTTATTATTCTTTCTTTAATTTTGGTCCATTTGTGTCTTACTTTATTATTATTATTATTATTTATTCATTTTTGTTTATTTTATTGATGACTTTGGCTGTTTTTGTTCATTTTGTTGCTTATTTTATTCTTTTTTATTATTTGGAACTACTTAAGTCTCAGGAGTTAAAGGCGTAAACTGAATCATGTGGAAGAAGAAAATAAAACATGCAGGCAACTGGCCCTCAAGGACTGGAGTTTGACACCTATGCATCTACTACATGTTATTTAGTAAAAATGTTAAACCAATGAACATCACTGATGAAAACAGATGCTCACATGTTTTATCTGTTTTCAATCTTGATGTGAGGATAGATTAGTGCTTTAACTTCCATTTCCAACAATGCTAATTAAACAACAAAAGGAGCATTTTCTTGGAAGAAATCACACTGATATCAATGAAGCCATGAGAAATGCAGATGTCATTTGTAAAATCCAAAATAAAAAACAAATTGATCAGCATTAAAATCTTATTTAAATGGATCAAATTTAGTTAAGCCTGCTTTTATTAGTCTTTGGTTCATTTACTTATGTATTTAGACCCTAGTAGTTCATAAAGGTTTAATATTAACCCCCTAGGTGCTGAAAAGTTATCTTTATATTCATTTCTACAACCTGTTTTATTTTCTGCTTAATTTGTTATGTGTGTTACTAGGTAAATTGCAACATTTGCAATTTCCATCCAAAGACATGCACTGATAGGTTAATTGGTTAATTTAAATTGTCCATAGGTGTGAATGTGAGAGTGATTGTTTGTCTATATATGTTCAGCCCTGAGATGAACTGGAGACTCATACAGGGTGTACCCCGCCTTCACCCATTGTAGCTGAATTAGGCCCCCAGTGACCCCCATGACCTTAGTGAGGATAAAGCGGGTTGAGATGTTCAGGTGTTGGTTGAATCGGACAGAGCAGCACAGCCAAGAACCTAGAGAGGGCGGGGCTTGAAGTGGCTAATTTGTATTTAAAGAGCCAGTGCACAAAATGACTTTTTTGGTGTTATTAGTAAGAAATACGTTTGAAGATGGACCTGTGGAATTGAATTAATGAAGAATTCAAAGCCAAGCAGAGCATTTGTAGTTTATGTAGACCACAGGGAAATATATATTCCATTCTTTAAAAAAAAAAAAAGATAAATATCACTGAAGTTGTAAGAAACTGAAAATGGAGAAAAGATGCAACATGATGAAATTAGAAGAATAGGACAAAATAAGATTTTTTTTTTTTAAAGGAGGGGAATATGTAAGTAGACATGATGTCAAATGGAGCAAAACTGGCAAAAAGTCAATGAATTTACAAGATGAAAATAATGATTTAACAAATACTTCAATGGTCAATAAATACAAATGTACATCTATACAGTTCATAATTTTGAGAATTGCTTTACTTAATATTTTGATGGTTCATAACATGTAGGCTAAATGGTTAGAAATAACAGTATGGTTACTATTGATCACTGATAAAAAAGTCATTGGTCGACTCAGTTCTATTGATCACTGATAAGAAGTCATAGGTGGACTCCTCCAGTGAAAGGAACCCCACTTCTATCGGGAGATGTAGCTCCTCTATTAAGACCACAGAACCTGACAACCTCACAAACTCAACTTCTTATTGGTTCTGAATTGAACATGCCAGTGAGATACAGAGCCAGTAATCCTATTTATTAAGTTTTTCAGATCAACTTGACTTGGAATCTGAAAAAAAGTAGAGAAATGTTGGGTGGGAGGGTGGGGGGGGGGGGTCTGATTTCACTCATCACTTCACTTGACACATCTTGAGTTTTTCCTTGGTCATTTTTATCAGATGATGCTACAGAAGTAAAAACAGCACAAAATGTATGGTGTAATTCAGGAAAAACTCCAAAATTGTGTATGTATAGAGCAACTTCAGAGATGGAGTGACTGCTGAAAACACTATTTGCAGAAACTAAAGAAATAACAGGTGTTTAATGAAATATATAGGCACATTTTAGATAAAAGTATGTTTTTATTCCATGTATTTTTTTTTTTCAGGAGAATGACTAAGCCTACAACTGCCAGTAAAACCACATGAAGTGTTAATAATTAATTTTCTTCACAGATTTTTTATCCTCTATAGTTACATCACACCTCTGATTTGTCTTGGCAAACCTCATTCATACAGATATTTCAGCCATTAGCATTAAGTTGTTGATAAATCTGTTGGCTTGAATCTGTTCCACATTTCCTTATTGCAGGCATGCCCAAAGATTCCCGCCAATCAAAACCAGCGGTCAGAATTAATTCGGCCCGCAGCTTCAGTTTTATAATGTATTATTTATTGCCCACTCAGACTGTCCCAACACAATAAATAAATCATAAGTTTCAAAATGTAGCTAGTTCCTCTTTTGACCTGATGGTGGCAGCACCGCTCTAAATCTATCTGACTTTGCCGTGAACCCTTCTGTCTAATGGCGCCTGTAAAATAGAAAGACGAAAATTGACAGTGAGGGTCGTCGCTTCCAGGACAGAACGTAATTATATTTTTTTAATTGAAAATCAAGGTGCTTGTGTTTGTCTAACTTGTCCAGAGACTACTGTCTTGTTTAACGAATTCAATGTCAAGAGACACTAACAGAAAAAAAAAAACATGCTAACATACGACAAGCTAACAGGAAGTGAGCACGAGCCTGACTTAAATTAATCCGTCACCCTGGCAACCTTTGAAGTTGCCACGATAGTTGCCAATAGGGAGATAGGTCTCCGCCCCTTCCGGTGAGTCCACTGGGCCTAAGTTCCGAAAAATGTAACATGAGAGTGAATGAGGAGAAAATAATTATTTTCTGGTCCACTTTACTTTATGCCCTGAATCACACATTTGCTGCACTTCAATTAAAATCATAACCAATGATGTGTGTTTGGAGTTTCTTTGATACGTGTTTTGTGATTCATTAGCGTGTAAAAATATGTAATTATTCAGACTCTGTTTGGACTACATATCAGACGTTGCATAACTGACGTCACAGCAGAATCTTTCCCTGCAAACTTTTCAAAACCGTATACCACCTTTTCTATTTTTCATTTGAAAATGCCTGTGTGCTTTGTGCCCCGGTGTAATCACAACACCATTTCCACATGTTCCCTCTACCACTTCCAGGCTGACGAGAGCTTGTCCCGCATGCTGGCTCTCACTCGACCAACTATCTCTCCCCCGGAGTAGCTGCCACTTTCCACATGCCCCGATTTAAAGTGGTTTTCTCTACGTTTGATGCTCTTGCCTTCATCCTGAAAGAAGGAGGTGAAGCTCACCAAAGTCACAACCATTTTCAAAGAGTTTGATGGTGAAGCTTGGTGGTGACGTCATATTTGTGAGACGAACGTTGTAGTCCATTACTTACTCTCACATAAAACCTAACGTAACTTTGGATGCCTGTCCAAAGTGAGTGCTTTCTCAATGTGAAAATGTATCTTTAAAATTCATAGACATCATATGTGAAAACCGTAGCACAGGGGTCTCCAACCTGTTCCACAAAGGGCCGGTGTGGCTGCAGGTTTTTGTTCCAACCAAACAGCAACACATCAGATATCAATCAATTAATCAACTGATCTCAGTCTTCAGAGAGTTAATTGGTCAAACTGTGAACTCTTGGTTGGTTGGAACAAAAACCTGCAGCCACACCGGCCCTTTGTGGAACAGGTTGGAGATCCCTGCCATCGCACATTTCAAACGGGACCAGAAAATAACTTTTATCCCTCCATTGACTTACGTTTATTTTTTATGGCACTTAGGCCTCATTCGACCCGAAATAGAATCGCGTCACTTAGGCTCCCTATAACTAAGGTTGCCAACCGCCACTTAAAATACGGAATCGTCCCGTATTTAGAAACAAAAGTACGGGTTCCATGTTGAGCTGAAACAGGACGCAATTTGTTACCATGAGAATCAACACTAGTTGTTAAAATGACAATGGGATGAATGAATACATGTCGCTATGTAAGGAGTTTTACAGTAAACTTACATCAGACACAATTTCCTGCTTTGTGACCAATGAGCAGACAGGAAAGTCAAATCCGTGGGAAACTTAAACAAATCACTGCAAACGCCAAATTCAATTATGTATTGAAAATACTGTACAGAATGCACATATAGGCTACTGTATGCACACACCACACCAACCTTTTTTAATAAACAGAATATCGATTATTCATTGATCACTGATTAGATATGAATGACCAATTTGAGGGAACTGCTACGGCTACTCCCACAACTTCCTTGATTGTCATCCTGAATTTTAATCATTTTTAAGAATTATCTTTTTAACCAGCTATGGTACCATGAAGGACAGGATTTCATTCATTCATTCATTCATTATCTGAACCCGCTTTATCCTCACTAGGGTCGCAGGGGTCACTGGGGGCCTAATCCAGCTACAATGGGCGAAGGCGGGGTACACCCTGTATGAGACGCCAGTTCATCGCAGGGCTGAACATACATAGACAAACAATCACTCTCACATTCACACCTATGGCCAATTTTAGATTAACCAATTAACCTATCAGTGCATGTCTTTGGATGGTGGGAGGACACCGGAGCCCCCAAATCACATAAAGGTGTCCCTTTTTTTCTCAGGGAGTTGGAAACCATACCTGTAACTGTTGGTGTTATGTACTTACATGTAACACAAAATATTACTTCTTGAATTATCTTGTAAAAGACAAGGACAAGAGTATATGTTTTAATCTTAAATGTGAACACACTTTGCATTTCTGAGTAAATGTATGAGTAATTATTCCTCATTTGTCAGGTTTAATATGAACATGGGGTTCATGTTTTTATCAACTCCAGATCTTCTACAGGTTGTATGTCATTTTTACTGTTTAAAAAAATCCCAGAATGGACCACTGGCCCCTGGTAATGTCAACATTATCAGAACTGGCCTTTCAACAATAGGGCTTATTGTGTATTATCTATCTATCTATCTATCTATCTATCTATCTATCTATCTATCTATCTATCTATCTATCTATCTATCTATCTATCTATCTATCTATCTATCTATCTATCTATCTATCTATCTATCTATCTATCTATCTATCTATCTATCTATCTATCTATCTATCTATCTATCTATCTATCTATCTATGCTGTCTGTCTGTCTGTCTGACACAAAAATGAAACCAGTTTTAGAAATTTTAGAAACACATGACATTGAAACTGTCTTGGAGTGCAGTTTTTTTATATAAAAATATTTTTTACTGTACTCTACCATGTTAACACACACAGAATACAAGCAAAACAATATTAAATATATAATACGCTGTGTATATATATATATATATATATATATATATATATATATATATATATATATATATATATATATATATATATATATATATATATATATATAAACGTTTTATAACCTGCTCAGAACTCTTTCTCTCTGCATCATTGAATTTCAAATAAGGACCTCCAGGCTCTTGCAAAGTAGTGTTTGTTCAAATCAAAGCCAGGGTGTGACAAACCACATTTCCAACCCCCATGACCCCTGCAGTGTCAGGGGAGGTCAATGGGGGGGGGGGCTCCTAGATTTATCAGGTGAGAGGACGAGAAAAGATGGGGGGGATGTTGGTGATAGTCTGCACTCGCTGCTTCCTTCTCCAGATAAGAATGACTGAAACACACTGTAGAAAGAAAGAGAGCATACCTACACACCCTGAAATGTGAGAAGAGACCAGACGGAAATTTGCAGCAAAGGCTTGTTTTGAGACGAGATTCTCTGAGAAGTGAAATTCAGGAATTTACAATAGCACGAGCAACAGCAAGGATGGTGGTTATGAATGTAGAAGTGAGACACGGACAGATGGATATGCAAAGTATAAGGAGAGACTAGTAAAATAAGACTAAAAACTAACAAGACAATTATATACGGTGATGAAATAAAAGTAGAAAGTTTTGTCAGAAATTGACAAAACTGTGAAGTCATTTATTACAGATTCACCACAACATAAACACACACACTGGTCCAAAAATATATTTTTGGTTTTTTTACACATCCAAATAAAAACTATTGATGCATAATCATATCATATCCAGGTGTCCTTTTTACGCACACTTTGCACTTCATGTGTAAAACTTCATATTCATTTTCAGAATTTAAATAAGGTCAGAATTCAAACGTTTTTTCACTTTTGCATTATTTAAAATTCTGGCCTCTAATTAAAATTGGCACATTGTAAACAAAGGAAAATGAAAATATATAATATATATGAATATATATATATATATATATATATATATATATATATATATATATATATATATTTTTTTATTTTTTTTTTCAAAAACATGAGCTAACCAGCACTTTTATCATTTGTTTTCAGATTCATCTCAATAAAGTATGTAAGATTTAGTAAAATTATTGTCTGAAGCAGTAATTTGTAAAAACAAACAAACAAAAAAAACCATGTAGAGCATTGTAATCATTATTATCATTAACTTTATCATCAGTACAATAATAACATTTGTAACAACAGGGGTTAGTGTAAAATGCAGTTGAATCATCTGAAACACCACACAGTTTAGACTCTGTCTAAAGCTAATAGCATGTGAAATGTGTAATATTTCTATGGAAATACTCATCTCTACAAGTAGAAAGATGGGAGATGTGCTGATTACCATGGTTACGTGGAAAGGCTTTGAGGAAGTGACATGTTTTGTCACAATGAGTCAAGCACCTAGAGCTAAACGTTTATTTCCAGATAAGCATAAGAACAGTAATGTATGTATGTGATGCATGATGTAGAGTTTCTGTTGAACTGGTGGTTTGATTCTATTCTTACAAACTCGTGAAGAGTGCGTGTTCAGCAATTAATAGAACTGTCATGTTGGTTTCAGTCACACATTTCGTCACATCAACCAAACATTTTCACACTGATAGACAAGAGACTGGGTTGTTGCACCCCCTGAGGACCCCTTCTTGGGTGCTATAGAGTACAGCCATCAAAGGGCACCGGTTTGGGAATAGGAACATCTGTGGTACCCAGGTGTTCCTCTTTTAAATGTGTTGCTTTCAGTACTCTCTTTAGTGAGTAGGGGACACTGGGAACAGTTGTAACACAGGGATGGGGATCATAAGTCTCCGCCCCTTCCATGAGGCTTGAGATTGGAAAATTAATGAATGGTATTCAATGGGAAATAAAATGCTACAGTCATATCTGGTTTGTCATGTGTCCTGAATCACACACATGTTGTACCTCATCATAAATGATAATAATATGTGTTTCAACTGCTTCTGTTAACCAACTGAGTAAAACCTGTTAATAATTTGGACTACACACCTGGCGCACATGTGACGTCACCACAGACTCCACACCACAGCTGACCAGAGCGTAACATCATCGTAGCTAAGTCCACATAAAACCTAACGTCACTTTTGCTTCCCATCAAAAAAAGGTGGTCTGCCTATGCCACATCAAATATTTCTTATTAACTGCTATTATATGTGAACTATAGAACACATGTCAAACGGAATAAGAATTTAGCTTGACTCGCTCCATTCACTCCCATTCAAATTTTTTGTGAGCTAAGCACCCATGGACAGGAAGTAGAAGGGCATGACTTAGCCTCCCCATAGTTGTAACACTGACCATTTGACCAATCAGGAAGGAGCTGTGGTGATGTCATCAATATAGACCACTTCCAAACTAAAATAAAGTAAAAACTATTTTTCATGTAAGAAAGTAAAAATGTGTCCATTGTGTCACAGATACAGTTGTTCCAGTGTCATTAGTTTAATTTGATGTGTTGCATTAGTACTAGTTTTGAAGCTAAATGCTAAAAATTGTTAGCTTTTTAATGGCTGCCTGGGTCAGGGATGGTTGTAACAGTTCTTAAAAAGTGTTACAACTGTCCCCTTATGTTAACATTTCGTACTTGCCACAGCCAAAGGAAGTGTGGATCATATGTCAGTAATGTAGATTTTGGGCCCATGAAGTCTCTGCACCCCAGGACAGGACAGGTACATTTGACATAGTTTCCTGTCTGATTAAAGGAAACAGCCGTTTACATGTTTAATAGGTTCAAAAGTAGTTTGTTGATTGTTCCATCTTCATTTCATTAATTTTGTTTCATATATAGATTTTTTTTTTTGTAATATTTGTTTTTATTGTATTTAACTTTAATTTTTTTGTTACTTTTTAAATTATTATTTTTGTATTTTTAGATTTATCTAGGTCCTTTTTCATAATTTGTTAAAGTTCTTGCATATAAATATTACTGTGGATCTTTTTTAAATATAATAAGTGTTACAACCATCCCCTAATAGTGTTCCAACTTACCCCAGTACTGGGGCAATATAGGATGTTTCTGCCTAGGATTTTTTGGACTGCATGACTTTTCAGAAATAATCATATTTTCAAAAACAAACACCATAGATGTATGTTTATTTGCATATAATTTTATTATTCACTCGAACACATTAAAAATGTATACAATATAATCAAATTTATACAGATTACATTGCAAGTATATAACCTATATGTTCATGTGCACGTGTCACTGGAGTCCTACTACAAGATGAACCTGAAAACATTACTGTTCACTGGAGCTTTTATTTAGATTCTCATTGGTTTTTAAATGTTTTTATGTCTCTATTTTAATTGTCTTTTAATGCATCTTAATAATTAATTTTTTTTTTATGTTTTATGTAAAGCACCTTGAATTGTCCTGTACATGAAATGTGCTATACAAATAAATTTCCCTTGCCTTCGAGTGAATAATAAAATTATACGCAAATAAATATAAATTTAGTGTGTATGTTTTTGAAAATATGATTTATCTAAAAGTCCTATTTTTGGAAAATATGATTTATCTAAAAGTCCTACTCTGCAAAAAGTGCAGTCCGAAACATCCTAGTCCAGAACGTCCAAGGCCAAAATGTGCGTCCACCACACCAGGGGTAGGTTGTAACAACATACCACATTATAATTGACAACAATTTACTTATACTGTGATGGTGTATTAAAAATACAAGTGAATGTATTTTATAGCAGACAAATATAGGTAATACATGTCCAAATCTGATATCTGCAGCACAAAAAACAACAACTGAGTTACACTTGCTCAAATAAAAAGTGTTACAATTGTCCCCGGTCTCCCCTAGTATAGGGTTATGTACAGTGTACAGTACATTGTTGCTTCCTCATTTTGTCCTCTGTGCTTTTTCTACTGATAACTTCTTGGTTTGTTGGTTTAATGTTTGTTCTGTTTTTCACTTTTCAACACTCACCTCATGTTCTAAAGATCTTTCACTTTTGTACTGTAATATACTTTAGTTTGTTTTCTTAATTTGGATTTATTTGTCTTAAACTTGATTTAGTAAAACATATTTTGCTAAATACGACCATATATATATATATATATATATATATATATATATATATATATATATATATATATATATATATATATATATATAAATATATGTATGACCATGTAATTTCATGGTGATATCTCAAGTATTTATTGAGTTATAGCATGATATGTCTCTGCAGACACACAGACAGACAGACAGACAGACTGATTACAATAACCTCTCCTAACCAATGTTGGGCGTCGTCACTGCTAACAGCGGTGAGCCTTAGCAAACTACTTTCATGCCTGTTGTGTTTGCTTGGTGCTCCATCTGTAAATGAACTTCCTAATGGATAAATAAAGTGAATTTGATTTTTGATTGATCGCCACTCAGTCCAATATGACTTCTTCCTCTGAAGTGTCTGTGTGTCAGTTGTTTTTTTGGAAGCTCAGTGTCTGACCAGAAGACGACTCTACATCACACGTTTTTTTTTTTTTTTTTCCCGTTGATGAAAAGCTTAGTGATACCCTCAACTGATAAGAGACATGAATGAGCAGGGGATGAAGAATGAGAAACATTCCGTTACTACGTGTGGAAACAGATACTCAGTACAGCTCAGTTGGAGTGACGCGTGAGTGTGTGTTTATGCAGAGGTCATGTGATCTTCTTACCGAAGCAGCAGCATAGTTGTTCTTCTACATTCTTGGCCTCCTCCGTGCAGGATCCGTTTGTTTTCGGACACTTATACCGTCCTGCAAAAACAATGCCACTTCAGCGGGATAAGAAAACACTCCACTAGAAGTAGATCCCTTTACTTTAGGGAAATTACAGATAGATGGAAAAATACTACGTTGCATGAAAAATCCTTGTTTAAACATTTATATTCGACTGTTTTGAGTCAGAATCCTGCTTTGTTCTCATCTGTCAATAAGAAAAATACCTGAAAAATCTACATTTATTCAACAAACCAGGAATCTGAATTATGCACAAGTCAATATGGAGCCATTTGTAGCACATGGTCCCAGTGTTTGAGTTCTACACATTCTAGTGGATTAAGATTCAGAAGGATTTTAATACATGGACAAAAAATTCAGTCTGATCTACAGTGATGCAAAACTGAAGATCCCAGATTGAATCCATTGGTAATCCTTTTTTAACCCTTTAATGGAGTTTTTCTAATGTGGTCCACAGCTGACCAGTCCTTCAGCTCCCAAATATGAGCCATGAACGTCAAAATTAACAACTCCTCAACCAAATACTGATTTTGGCCACAATTTCATTGCATATTGAATTTAAATCTTAATCACTAATATTTAACTACCATTTGCTGCACAAATAAACCATGCTGAGTGAAGCACTCATCAGAAACCACACTATTGTTATGACTATTGTTGCAAAAATGTACACAATGTCCACATCAAACTTATAATATTAAATAGGAAGAAAAACTAAGCATTTCTCAAAATATTGAAATTTAGAAAATTGACTTAAATATTAAGGGGGAAAAGTAAAGTCCAGAAGAAGCAATATCAGCAAAGATGTATTTTTAATCAATAAAAATTAGAACAATATAACAATTTCAATATAAGCAATGATAACTTCTTTTTTTTTAATCCATACATTTTCTTAACTGCTTCTCTTTTTCAGGTCGCGGTGGGCTGGAGCTTATCCCAGTGTCTATGGGCGGAAGGTCGGGGTCATAAGTTTTGTGTTGTTTTAATTATCAGACATCTTGCCATTCTTCTTTTTCTTCCTCCATTGTAATCACTGGCCAGCTGAAGCCTTTACACAAGCTTCTACTTCTTGATTGGCATCTGAAAATAGAATGTTTAAATGAACACTCTCAGTCATCCAGGCACTTAGATAAATGTGTGAAGGATGGGCACGTCCATCAGCTGGTGTGAGTGAAGCATGTCCACTACATTTGACACTTTCTGTGTTTTGAGAAAGGATCTTTCATCTTTTGGTGATGGGTTTTTAGTATGGAAAACAAGGCCGATAAAGCACCCAAAGAGATGCTAAAACGTGTTGCCCACATTCTCAAACAATCTCCTAAATCCTCTGTGGGAAATTCATTCCCTCCATCATCATAACTAACCCCATCATCATCATCATCATCATCATCAGATGTACTGTATTCATCTGTATCAGAAAAACTCAGAATCTCTCGAACTGGGAAGGAAACACAACCTGAACAGGCTGCATTATGTGGAATATGGTTGCTATTTAAAAATTGAAAGTACCAAGCCTTAACTCTTTTCACATGAAAAATACAGTACTTATTTCCACAGTGATTACCATTGACATCCTTCCTCGAACTCAGTGCACAGGGCATGAATGGAAAGACAAGTTTAGAAAAATCTAAATAAAATTAAATGACTTTAAGGCTACGTCCAGATAAGATTGATACATGTTTAGTTTTGAAACCGTCTCAAAAAGATATTTTGTAAAAATGGAACAGTTTCAGTAAAAATCTACATCAGCATGGGGCAAAACACTTGTGAACGATGTGATTCACATGCCACACCCCTATGCACGCTGTAAGCCAGTTCCACTGGATACAAGAGACCAATAGAAGAAGTAGTGCACATGCACCCACATCCCTTTTTCTACTGGCACGACACACATGCCGGACATAAACAACACTGCTAACACCCTAACCCATTCAATTACAATCAATTTTATTTTATTTATAAAGCCCCAAATCACAACAAAGTCGTCTTACAGGGCTTTACAAAAACACAATTAACTACAGAGATATGTGAAAAGTCCCAAGCATCCTCTGTCCTTAGACCCTCCTTCTCGGCAAGAAAAAAACTTCAAAACCCAGTGGGAAAAAGAAGAAATCTTGAGGAGAATCACATTGAAGGAGAGATCCACTCCCATGGACGGACAGGACATTCATTTGATAATTCTCCACTGCTACTGTGTTGTTCGCCATTGTTACTGTCTTGTGATGAGAATGAATGCTACGGGTGCAAGGCTGCTTTTTTTTCTGGGTACGTGGTCATGACGTGGGTGTAAACACGCACGGACACTCGTCAGTATGGACACGGAAACGGCACCGTATCCAGATCTTCCCACTCTGGGACCCGTTTTCCAAATATATGGCTTTGGGGTATCCGTGATACCAGTCCCATTTTGACCAAAATGCTAATCTGTTAAGAAAATGCATCACTTTCACACAAACTCGTTTCCGTGCAGATGTGGTCTAAGTTGATACCAAGGAATCCATATGGAATCAAGTGTTATCTTGAATACATTAAAATGGATACGACTGCATTCCAGGTGGAGTAGAATATTTTTTGCTTTCATAAGGAGAATTATGAATTTTAAAATACATCTCCGGTCTCCTTAAACTGTAAATGCTCTGCTTGGGCCTGACACCAAAAAGGTTGTTTTGAGCAAATGCATATTAGCCACTTCATGAAGAAAGAACATTCAGTTCTGCATGTGTGAAGAAAAGACATCATTCTTCTCTCTAGAACTACCTTTAATAGGGATAATCTCATTTGCAAGTCACACCTCCAGTCTCTTCAAAGGGCCTTTTGATAGTGATGAGCCCCAGTTTTAACATGCAAGCGCCTTTTGTTACCATCCAAGAAAATTAGCAAACAGTAGTGGGGGTTAGGTAAACATATGGGAAAGTTAAAAGTCCATTACAATTCTCAAAACACAGTAAAAACCCAGTACAAAATATTAAGAAAAAACACAACACCAAAAGCAAAAAACAATAAGGAAAGGAGTGTTTTTATTTGTAGAGTAGATGAGTAGTAGATGAGATTGCACTGAAGGTGTCTATTGAAAGGATAAGGTCTATTCTATCACTACATTTTGAAAATGTTTTTTATTGAGCAAACGGGGCAAAATGTTATGAATATTTAAAGTTAATTAGATGTTCAGAATGCTCAGGGGTTAAAGAGTTAACTTTAAAGATCAGTTTTCTACAAAGTACAATTAACAGACTGGGCTTAATTTGTAGACACATTCATTAGCACTTGTCCTGCTGAATATTCACAGAAGAAGAGAAGAGTTATTTTCGTTCCTTTTCTGAATTTTTTTCCACCCCATTTTGGTGATGTGAGTGGATGAACATAAAATGTTTTTTGTTCTGTGACATCATTTTCATTTCATTGTTCACAGTTGGAGCTACACAGTGGTGCAGTCGTTAGCATCCTGGTTCGACTCCCACACCAGACCTTTCTGTGTGAAGTTTACATGTTCTCCCTCTGTCTGCATGAGTTCTCTCAAAGTCAAAGTAACTTTAGTTGTCTCCCTTGGGAGAAATTTGTCTTGGATACTCTTCGGGTACTCTGGCTTCCTCCCACCATCCAAACACATGCACTGATGTGTTCATTGGTTAATCTAAATTGTCAACAGGTGTGAATGTAAGACTGATTGTTTGTCTATATATGTTCAGCCCTGCGATGAATTGGTGACTTGTCCAGGGTGTACCCTTTGCCCATTGTAGCTGGAATAGGCCCCCAGTGCCCCCCATGACCCTAGTGAGGATAAAGCAGGTTCAGAAGATGAGTGAGTGAGTCTTCACAGCTTTGTTCTATTCATTGGGCTTCTTGGAGCCATATTCTGTTGCATTGTCTTACATATATATTTTTTTCTTTTAAGAAAAAAAAGACAAATATCAGTTGTTGATAAATGGGAAGGGGTGTGGTCAATTAGCATATGTAACACCCACTCAACACCATAAAAGGACATTTATATACGTGGGGGTGCATAACTAATACTGAAACTTTACAGGTCCAACTCCCATTCCTTTATCATACAGTAGACCTCATGAATTCAGACTAACCAAGTCAGATAGGTTCTAATCAAGTTTCTCCATGCATGTAAATGTCACCCAATCACAACTCAATTAAGACTGGCCTGGACATGCCCTCTTCAGAAAGTGACCAAAGACACGGCATGACAACATGTTCATTACATGTAATAAAACAGAATTGATTAGTACAGTGGTACCTCTACTTGCAAAAGACCTAGCTAATGAATAATCCAAGTAAAACCTTTGCCTCAATTTTTTGTCTCAGAATGCGAAAAAAAATTACATTTCCGAAAAACAAAACCCCCAAGACATAAATATGTACATTACTGTACGTACTGTCTGTAACTAAGTAATGTAAGTAAATGTGTCATGTACGTACTGTACGTAGAATCCCATTGGCTATGAGGAAGTTACCCATGATGTCTTTCGTGACCCTTTGACCCTCATTCATTACAGAGTTACTGTTGTTTGGTTAGTTTTTCCCAGTGGGCTCATTGAAACTTTATTATTACAATACGTATTCGTTATTCATCATGGACCCAAAGAAAGTGATTCCTGGTGTTAATGAAAAGAAGAAGCAGTCTGCGTTATCAATACAAGTGAAACAGGAGATGATAAAGAAATATGAAAGTGGCACTTGGTTGAGAGATATCGCAGAGGAATATGGCAGAAACTCGTCTACCATTGGTACAATATTGAAGCAAAAGGATGCATTAAAAGCAGTGACCGCTTCCGAAGGCATCTGTGTGATATGAAAAAAAGAGGTCATCACTGAACGACCAGATGGAGAGACTGTTACTCATTTGGATAAAG